>JAODAL010015984.1:0-82075 GCA_025379985.1 Phyllomedusa bahiana | reverse complement strand
AAAAGGGGGGGGTAAATTAAAATTTTTCCATCGTTTGGAAAGGGGGAAAAATTGTATATTTTTTTTGGGGGGGGTGAAAGTGACTTTTTCCCTTGGAGTCACTACAATAAAAACCCAATTTTAAATTAACCCCTGGATTAAAGTGCGCCAAAGGTTTGGGAGAGCCCCCAAACTATAGCTTTGAAACATTTTAAAAAGGGGTATTTTTTACTCCCACCCCCAACAAGAGAAAAATTTTTAATTTTAACCCTTTGTTTGGAAAATTAAGCTACGGGAAAAAAATGTAATATTTTTGGGGGTAAAAATTAGGGTTTTCTTGTATAAACCACAGCTGAAAAAAAAAACCCTTTAAATTTAAAACCCTGGATGAAAAATTTGCCCCAAAAAATTGAGCCCCACAAACTTTTAAAGTTTTTGGTAGCGGGGTTACAATGGGGGTATTTTTTACAAAAACACAAAAAACAGATAAAATTGAAAAAACCCTTTTTGCTTGTGAATTAGGCTACAAAAAAAAAAAATGTAATTTTTTTTGGGGGTGAAAATGACGGTTTTTTTGGGAGTCACCACAGCTAAAATAACAACGTTTAATTAACCCCGGGGAAAACCAATTGCGCCAAAAAATTTTGACCCCCACAAACTAAAAGCTTTGAAACGTATTACAATGGGGGTGTTTTTTACGCCACACAACAAGAAAAAAATTTGGGAAAATTTAACCTTTGCTTGTGAAATTGGGCCCTAAAAGGAAAAAATTGTTTTTTTTTTGGGCGGGGGAAAAATAAAAGGGGTTTTCTTGGAGTCACCACAGTTTGAAAAAAAACCTTTTAAATTAACCCCGGGGGGGGAAATTGCCCCAAAAAAATTGAACCCCAAAAACTACTAGCTTTTGGTTCCCCCCCGTTTTTAAAATTTCAGTTTTTTTTTAACTCACACAACAAGAGAAAAATTGAAAATTAAAACCTTTGCTTTGAAAAAAGGCTACGGGAAAAATGTATAAATTTTGGGTGAAAATGGGGTTTTTTTTTGGGATTCCCACACTGAAAAACAATGTTTAAATTAAACCCCCTTTGGAGGGAAAATGAAACCAAAAATTGACCCCACCAAAAAACAACTAGTTTTGGGTAGCGTGTTCCCAATTGGGGTTTTTTTTAACGCCCCCACAACAAAAAGATAAAATTGTAATTAAACCCCTTCTTGTAAAATTAGCAACGGGAAAAATTATAAAATTTTGTGGGTAAAAATGAGGTTTTCTTGGAGCCCACCAAGCTGAAAAAAAATGCTTAATTAACCCCTGGATTAAATTGCCCCAAAGAATTGAGCCACCACAAACTACTAGCTTTGTAGCATGTTATAAATCCGTGTTTTTTTTTTACGCCACACATCTCAAAGATAAAATTGTAATTAACCTTTGCTTGTGAATTAGGCTACAGGAAAAAATGTAAAATATTTTGGGGGTGAAAATGACGGTTTCTTGGAGTCACCACAGCTGAACAACAACGCTTAATTAACCCTTGGATGTAAATTGCGCCAAAGAATTGAGCAGCCAAAAATAATGGTATTTGAATAGTAATAACGCTGTTTCTTTAAATAAATACAACAGGAACTGGCTTAGAACCCCCTTGTATATTCCAGGTGCACTGAGCAGATAGGATTTAAATGTATAAGCAGCTGAAGAGCACGCACACTGCATTTCAGATCCAATCCCCAAAAAAAAACAGAAATAGAACGTTAAGAAAGCAGTCTCTGAGACAAGCTGAGACACCCCACAAAAATCGCTGTATAAAAATCAGTTTTTCCCAGTAAGAGCTATCAGCCTCAGCAGCACCTTCCCAAAGTCAATACAGTGAGAGGAGTGTGAGCTCCCAGCGTCGCGCCCGACTTATATAGTGCGGTGACTCACAGAATCCCGCCGGCCCTCTGATTGGCTTCATCTTGCACATGTCATGCAGGATATGCCCTTCTTCCTCCCACATTTTTTTGCCCCATGTATCGCCATGTGCTCGCAGCCATTTTATCAAAGATACGCACACTTCGTTCTCCTGAAGTACCCCAATCTTCGACTTGGTTCAGAACCGAAGTTTTCCTGAAATTCTAAACGAAATTCACTTCGTTAGAATCAATTCGCCAATCTCGAACGGGGAGCCACAGAAAGCATACTTTGATCTCAACGAGCAAGATGCCCAGGATTACGCTAAGTTAAAGGACGAGATCCTAGCACGCTTGGGGGTGACCACCACTGTGCGGGCCCATCGGGTTCATAATTGGACTTATTCTGACTGGTTACCAGCCCGCTCCCAGATGTACGACCTGATCCACCTGGTGAAAAAGTGTCTACAGCTGGAGGAGTCTACGCCAGCCCAGATGATAGAAAAGGTGGTCCTTGACAAGTTTATTCACTTTCTGCCTCCTGAGAACAGGCGCTTGGTGGGACAAGGTGACCCCAAGGATGCAGAGCACCTCGTAAACCTTGTTGAGAGATATGTGGCTACGGAGGACTTGCTACAGGATATACCTCCTGGACGCTCCAACCCCGGGAACAGAAAATCGTCCGGAGTCTCTGGAAAGACTGTTCCATATCCCAGGGGGTGAGAGGTGGCCCAAAGGGTGGTAGCGCCGAAGGGAGCCCAATAGAGGAGAGGAAATATCCCAGATGGACCATCCAGGCCAGGGCAGAGTCTCAGGGAGACCGGGGCCGCCTACTATGTTGGCGATGTCATGGATCTGGACATATAGCCGCAAACTGTCCCCTCGCCGCAGAGCCCATGGAGTGTGACTCAGCTAGGCGGAGATCACTGTTCGCACGACCTGTGTGTTCCGCAGAGACTGCCTCAGAGACTGGTCAGCCCCTGTGTAGCATTAAGGTCAACGGCTATCCCATAACTGCTCTGTTGGACTCTGGGAGCCTGGTCACCCTGGTGCACGCCAGCTTGATTGACCCCACACCCCTCACTGGACACGTAATAGGGGTGCTATGTGTCCATGGGGACACCAAAGAGTATACTACCGCGGTAGTAAAACTAGAGACTCCTTGTGTGGTCGCCTCCCATGAAGTGGGGGTGGTACGGTCCTTAATGCATACTGCGATCCTGGGAAGAGACTTCCCCTTATTCTGGGACTTATGGCACCATCATGTAATGCCTAAGGTTGAACGGAGTGTCAGTTAACAGCTCCCATGCCGTATTACCGTAGTCCCCTTGTACCGTTACCCATCATAGAGGTCCCATTTGAGAGGGTGGCCATGGATCGCTTGAACCCTAGTAAGTCCGCCAGGGGTCATCAATACTTTTTGGTGGTGTTAGATTACGCCCCCCGTTACCCAGAGGCAGTTTCCTTTGCGAAATACCTCCCCAAAAGGAAAATGCAAAGGAACTTTTTCAGATGTTTTCCCATACTGGTATACCGAAGGAAGTCCTTACGGACCAAGGAACTCCCTTTATGTCAAAAGTAATAAAGGAGTTTTGTAAACTATTCTGTATTAAGCACTTGCGTACTTCGGTATACCACCCACAGACCGATGGCCTTGTTGAGCAAAATATGCTTTAAAGAGTGGTCAGTAAGGATGGGACGGACTGGGACTGTCTGCTGCCGTATTTAATGTTTTCTGTGCGTGAAGTCCCACAGTCGTCAACGGGGTTCTCCCCATTTGAGTGGTCTATGGCAGACGTCCTAGGGGCCTTCTGGATATAGCCAAGGAGACTTGGGAGCACGAGTCCACCCCTTACAGAAGTGTTATTGAGCACATCTCCCTAATGCAGGACCGAATTGCTGCAGTCATGCCCATTGTGAGGGAACATCTACAGCAGGCACAAGAAGCCCAAAGCAGGGTCTATAACCGTCCACCAAGTGAGGAACTTCAACCCCGGTGATCGGGTATTAGTATTGGGCCACGCTAGAAAGTAGGTTCCTGGCGAAACGGCAGGGGCCTTTTAAATAATCGAAAAGGGGAGAGGTAAAATTTTAAAGTGTCCCAGCCCGTAGACAAAACCCGAACAACTATACCCTGTAAATCTAATTAAGCCATGGAAGGATCGAGAGACCCTAACTGCGGGCAGCACCCCCTGTAGTGTCATTCCCGAAGTCTGCGTGTCAGAATCTCTGGGCCAAGTTTCCCCGAAACAGGAGACCAGGAGTTTGTGCAATCAATTCTGATATATTTTCAGAGAATACCAGGATGTACAAAGTCATCAAACATGACATTGTAACGGATCCAGGGGTAAAAGTTCAATTGAAACCGTACCGGGTCCCAGAGGCCCAGAAATGAGCTATATCTGAGGAAGTCCAGAAATGTTGGATCTCGGGTTATTGAGAATCCAGAAAGCGAAAAGGTCCAGCCCAATTGTGCTGATACCAAAGCCCGATGGTTCCATACGCTTTTGCAATGACTTTCGAAAGCTTAACGACGTGTCAAAATTTGATGGGCTACCCCATGCCCAGGTAGATGAGCTAATTGAGAGGCTATGTCATGCCCCGGTACTTCTCCACCCTAGACCTAACTAAGGGCTACTGGCAGGGTTCCCCCTTTCTGATAAGTTAAAGAGAAGACAGCCTTTGCCACACCGGACGGCCAGTACCAGTACAACTGCTTACTGTTTGGTTTGCATGGGGCTCCGGCAACCTTTCAACGGTTGATGGATATTGTCCTCAAGCCCCATCGTCGGTATGCGTCAGCATACCTGGACGACATCATTATTTTTAGTGAGGACTGGGACAGCCACCTACCCAAGGTACAGGCAGTGCTTAATTCCCTGAGAGCAGCAGGACTAACAACGAATCCTAAGAAGTGCGCCTTAGGGTTGGAGGAAGCCCGCTACTTGGGGTACGTGATGTGACGGGGGATTATAAAACCCCAAATAAATAAAGTGCAAGCATCCAGGAATGGCCGGGAGCCCACAACAAAAAGGCAGGTGAGGGCTTTTCTAGGTATTGTGGGTTACTACCGGCGATTTATTCAGAACTTCGCTAGTATAGCGGCACCCCTGACGGATCTGACACGGCACAGTAAGTCCGTCATGGTACTTGGAAAACCCAGAGGCAGAGAGGGCGTTCCAGGTGTTAAAGCTGGCTCTTCTGTGACACGCCAGTACTAATCACCCCAACTTTAAAAAGGAGTTCATCGTGCAGACAGATGCATCTAATGTGGGGCTGGGTGCAGTGCTGTCCCAGGAGATAGACGGAGAGGAGCATCCTGTCACCTACCTAAGTAGGAAGCTCACCCCTGCTGAAAAAAACTACAGTATCGTTGAGTGAGAGTGCTTGGCCATTAAATGGGCCCTCGAGTCCCTTAAATATTATTTGTTGGGCCAACACTTCCGGTTAATCACGGATCACTCTCCATTAACTTGAATGTGTCAGGCGAAGGAAAGGAACGCAAGGGTCACAAGGTGGTTCCTTACCTTACAAAATTTCAAGTTTACAGTGGAGCACAGAGCAGGGAGGTTGCAGGGTAATGCGATGCTCTTCCAGAACGCCCCTGTATGGTGGCCAAATGTGTCCGACCCCACAGGCTCGAACAGAGGGGGAAAGGGTATGTGAGAAGGTGACAGGCGATGTAGCCGAGGGAAGATATTTTTCCCCTAGGGTACTGTCCTATGTGGCGTTAGGAAGCCTATGGACCGAAGCGTGTCACCGAGAGGACTGGGCTTGGTGAAGGAAGGCCGAAATTTTAGGTGTCAGGAACACTATGTTACTGACACAGTGTTAGTATAGCGGTTCCAGTCCGCTTAGTCTGGGTCGGCTTTTCCTGGAGTGGTCAAAGAGCACGGTGGGTGGCCACTCCCATGCCCCAGGTGAGGCTGGTGTTAGGCCTTTAAAGTCTGGGCCTGCAGGCTTGTGTTTTCTTCCTGTGGACCTCTGCTGCTAAGAGGGAAACCACGCTGTGACCGTCTAATGGTACAAGACAGAGTGGAACGCTCTGTATAGGTAGAGCTCAGCTGAGCAGGCATTTTGTTTGTGTTTTTGGCCTGAACCTTAAGGCCTTGTGTTTTGTTTTTCCTGCGAATAAACCCAGGCAGCGCCTGGACTTGAACTTTACTTCTGTGTCACTGTCTCGATCTGTTGAAGCCCTGCTGCCTACCTGTTCGTGATGCTAATCCCCCACAATAGTCAAAATCATTCGGAATACAAAAACTCAGACCTTTTGACAGGAGAGACAAACAAGCATCGTCTAACTCTATACTTGAGATATTAATGATATTATGAATGCTTAACCCTTTTGCTGCTGTGGAATCGGGAGGAACAGGTGCCTCTACTTGCGCCAAGAGACCTGTTTCCTCTTTGTACCTCCCCCTATTGGGTTGTTTTTCCAAATGCAAGTGTGAAGAAGGCCTTAACAAACACCACATTGCATGACATGAATTAAACATCCACAGCATTTCTTTATCAACAACTTACAGGGCACCACCAGAGGCGTAACTAACAGCTCGTGGGCCCAGGTGCAAAGCTCCAATCTGGACCCACATACCCCTGGACAATGGCTGTGGATCACTACTTTTTAGCAACAAATTTCCTACTTGGCGTGACATATACTTGGGGTGTAGCATGCCAAGGAAAATTATTCCTACTTAAAGAGGCTGTTCAGTGGAAGAAACTTAATTTTAAATGTGGCCAGGGTGTGATAAGAAAAGAAAAGAAATGTCATACTTACATACCTGTCCACTACTGCTGCCGCTCTGCAGCTCCCCATTATCCACTTCTCTACACTTCTGGGTTCTTGTCCAGACACACAGGAGAGAATCACACTTCATTCTTTCACAATGGAGTGAGCCTCTCCTGTGTTGGAATAAAAATCCAAAGGGAAGAGGAGAGGATCCCAGGAAGTTCTGAAGCGGCAGCGGTACACATTCTTATTTATATGCATCTTTTACCCTATAGATTAATTTAACATGGCAATTCTATATATTGGAGTGATATGGACCTGGCGATATACAATATATTCTGTACATTTTTAATATTTTCATTTTTTCTTTACTAAATAAAATTTTGTTCATTAGGGAACAAAGGGATTTGTGTTTGCTTTTTACTTACAAATATTTTTTCAAATACTTTCAAAAACTATTTTTTGTTATGTTTTTTTTTTTTGTCCAACTATGGGACTACACTATGCGATGTCTTGATCACTTTTAGAATACATAGCAAAATATGAATGTATTGTTTTGTGTTATGCTTTTGACAGGCAGCCTATTAGCCCCTGTCTATGGCAAGGCTTAACGGGCTTCATGCACGGCAGACCCTGAGGCCAAATATATATATTTTTAAAAAGTGATTTACTGTGTAAAAGTAGTAAAACAGAAAAATATATATACATTTGGTATTGCCACAGTTGTATCGTCCTCTATTGTGTGCAAACAGTGATCACCACATGAGAACGTACCTTTACGTAGTCTCTGTCACGAGTGGTCCCGCAGCCCCCCGGGCAGGCTGCGGGCGCACTCGGGTTCCTGCTGTCCCCCGGGCTTCTGGGATGGGTGGCGCCGCGGTCCGCGTGTCGGGCCACGGGCTCACTTCTCCTCCTAGGCAGCCTAACGTACCCGCCCGCGCTCCTGCTTCCCCGCGGCTTCTCTGCCGGCCGGTGCGCGCGTCCCCGCTCTTTAGGGCAGGCGCGCGCCGGCTCTCTTAAATTTAAAGGGCCAACGCTGACCCTGTATAAGGTGTCCACTTCCGGAATGTCCTCACCGGATCTTCAGTGCCACTTGCCTGTTGAGAAAGAGTTCCAAGTGTGTTCCTGTCTTGGCCGTGTTTCCTGACCTCTTGCTATGTTCCTGACCACGAATCTACGCCACCTGCCCTCTCCTGTTGGCCTGACCTTGACTACAAGTTTGCCTTACGATTTGGTACCTTGCTGTGCCTCGCCCGGCACAGTGAGCCCATCCTGCCTTGCGGCGGGCTCTGGTGAAAACCGGGACCTACTTAGACCCTGCTCCCTGGCGTGGCCACTACCACCGCTTGCGGTGGTCCAGAGTATCCACTACCTGTGTCGCTACAACAAGATCCGGCCATGGATCCCGCCAAGGTGCCACTGCCCACCGATACGGATCTCGCAGCTATTGTTACCCAGCCGTAAACAACAGATTGGCAACAAGAAAAAAATTTGAACCAGCTGACCCCGCCATTTTTGAAGAAGTCCGGGGCCAAACCAAGAAAGCTTTTAAACAAATTCCCCCTTTGGGCTTGCCCCCCCTGCTGCCCCCGCCAGTGACTGTGGGCCCCCAAGTTTCCGGTTGTTTTTCCACCCAAAGTTGGGACGGGGACCCGGAAAAAATTGCGGGGGTTTTTTTTCCCCCAGGGGCCCCTTGCACACGAGTTAAAGGGCCCGGGGCCCAAATTTTCCAAAGGAGCATTAAAAAATTTGCTTTTTGGGGTCGGGTTGCTCTAAGGGAAAGGGCCCCCTAGCCCCGGTTACACCTTTTTGGGGGCCCAGGGGGGACCCGGTGAAGAGGGCCTGCCGACCTTCCTCAAAGAGTTTTTGCATTTGTCTTCGGGGAACAAAAATAAAAAAAAAAACCCAGAAAACGGCTCCCCGGGGATTTGAAGTCCATATGGGGAATTAAATGCCCCCCCTTCCCACACAGGTGCCCCGGGAAGAGAGGTAGGTATCCGACTGGGGTTTCCAAAGCAAAAGTATGAAAAGGGAAAATTTTAAAGCACTCGGGCTGGGGAAAAATTGGGAAAAAAGTTGGTGAGGGGGAAAAAAAACGCATTTTATTGGACAAGAGTAAAAAAAGGGTTTTTTTAAAAATAACAAAAAACGCTACATTTTTGTTGAGGGTTTAAAAAGGCCAGTTAGAGGGCCCCTTTTTTTTGGTAAAACCCTTCAATCCTTTAGTGGGAAACAAAACCAATTTATAACCATTTCCCTGAAAGCAATTAGGGGAAATGCACCTGAATTTTAACTCTTTATTTTGGTTTTAAAAAAAAAGAAAAATTGCTTGAAGTTGGGAAAATATGACATATAAAATGTACAATATAATCTTATGCAAAAAATTAATACAGGAACATGACATATTTTTCAATATTTTATACAAAAAGGTCCGATCTTTTAATTTTCGGTTTGAGGATTTTCGTGTTTTAAAAAATTTTAAGAACCCAAATTTGGGGTTCCCCTATAGGTGAGAAAACCCCCTCCAAATTCCCCCAGGGGGGGTTTTTTAAAACTTTTTATAGCACAAACCCGGGAAAAGAACTCGTCCCCTTGCATGATGTCTTTAAAAAGTGCTTGGAGGGCCCCCGGGGACGCTTCTTGTAAAAGTGTGACAAAAGGTCTTAAATATTGCCCCCTAATTTCACATTTTAGGTTTTTCTGGGGGTTTCCCGGGCCAATTTTTCTGGAGCTCAAAATTGATCAAACCAAATCATTTTAACCACATGATCACTGGGGGCAATTTATGAAGGAGGTGTAGTATATAAATTTTTTGGTAGCTTGGGAAAAAAAAGTATTTCCTTTGTTCTTATTTTTGCAGAGTTTTGGACCCTGCTCGTTCCAATTGAAAAAAGCCTTTTAAATCAAACCCCAAATCTCTTTTTTTTTTCCCTGGCTTTTCATATACATGCTCGGTTTGAGAGGGTTTTAATTACCTTTTAAATTTTTGGGGACTTAGTGGAAATAAATCTGAAAACCCTGTTCTAAAATTTTTGGGAGCGAAAGGGACCCAAATCGGGGATTTGGGTGGGAAAATTTTTAAAAAATTTTTTCCCAACATGAGAAAATTGGCGACTTAAAGTTGTTTATAAAAAACAAATTTAAATGGTCATTATTAGATTTCGGTCAAAGAATTATGTAAAATTTGAATTTGTTTGGTTTCCATTTTGGGTTTAAATAGCCTGTTTTATTTGATAGGGATTTGTACCCCTTTTGGTTTTAAAGTTACCCAGATATGTTTGGGATTTTCCCCCTTTTTCAAAAGGAATGTTTGGTTTAACAATTTCGTTTGGGGGCCCTTATGAACTCTCCCTCCCAGGAAAGGTTGTTGAGGGACATGTTGGGAGGGACGGGGATTTGGAGGCTCTAATTTATCCCATTTCCCTTAAAAGGGGTTTTCCCTGTATTGCGGGTTTTTTTTAATTTTTTCCATTTGGATGCCCCTGAGTTATTTTAAAATTTCCCAAAATGAAATTTTCGTTTTTTATTGTTTTTCCCAAAAGGGAAAAAATTTAGGTTTTTTTTGTTTAAACCTTTTAATGTAATCAAAAAAATTTTTGGGATTGGCGCGGGGTTAAACCCTTTTCCCTTTTAATAAAGGTATCATTATGTACCGGGCTGAAAAAAATAGATGTTTTAAAAAGGGTTTTATGGAGGAATATATGAATTTCCCCTCCCCCAAAAGCAAAGTTTTTGTTTAAAAAGTGATGGGGAGAAAAAAAAACGAGCCCATTGGGAAACCCCTGAATTTCCCAAAAAAATTTTTTTTATCAAAAAAAAAATTTAATTAGGGCCTGTAAAAAAAAATTTCTCCCCAAATTTGTAAAAATGAAATTTTTAAATGGTTTTTAATCTTAATCTGTGTTTTTATTTAATTGCAATTCAAGGCTGTAATTTGCCAAAGAGTGTAAAAAATGGAAGTGTTTAATCCCGTTTAATGTAAACCAAGAAAAACCCCAATGTAAAAGTTGTATGCCCAAATTTGGTTTGTTCTTAGATATTTGGGAATTTTCTCTGGAATCCCTTATTAGTAGGTGAGCGTAGTCCCAAAGGGTTTGAAAATGCCCTATCCCCCCACATACTCAAAGGGTTAAAGATGGATCCAAAAAGCCAGAAATTTGGGGCGCTTTGGTGGGGGGAAAAAAAATCCCCTTTGGGGTTTTAGGAAAAGCGTGGGAAGGGTTTTGGAATTGGGGGAAATTTTAAAATGTCTTTGCTTTTTTTCTTTTTTGCTGTGAGAATATTGAGGGGGAAAAAACCCTCCCCCAAAAAAATTTTTTCTACCCGGGTTTGGAAAATTTGGGGGGATCAGATGTTTAAAAGGATCTATATAAATCTGTATAACTAAGCATTTTTAAAATTTTCTTTTGATTTTAGATCTTTATCCAAAAAATTTGTATTGATATTTACCCTTGTCAGAGGGGGGAATTTTTGGAGGGAGGGATTACCCTTAATTTTCCTTTAGACCCCAAAATTTTTTTTGGGGATGGAGTTTAAATTTTGTGTATTATTTTTTTTGTTGTGTAAAATCTTTCAGATCCTTTTCCCCACTAGAAACTGAAAATCATCCAAAATTTTTGGGAATTTTGAATTAAAGGGGGGTAGAAATTAAATTTTTTAAAAATTGAAGATTTAAAGGTTTTGTGAATTTAAATTGATTAGTATTATATCTTCATTTAGATCTTCTAAAAAACCGGATAAAATCTTTTTTCAGAAAAAAATTTAAAAACCCCTAGGGAAAAAAAATCTTTGATTTGTTTTTTGGGTTTTAAACCCTCCTAATTGGAATTGTCATCAAAAAAATGTCTTTTGACAGTTAGTGCTCTGAAAAAAATTCTGTTCACTTTTTTTAAATTGTATCAAAAAGGTAAAAGGTCCGTGGGGGGGAAAAAAAAATTTTAAGCCCCTTACTTAATACTGGAAAAGGTGATTTGATCTAGAATACTTTGAAAGTTATTTTTTTTTTTTATAAAATATTTGAGAACAGTGGATTCAGTGGGGCTTTTTCTTTCTGAAAGGGTTATCTGCGAAGATTCCTTGATGTATTCCGAGTTTGAGGATTGTGCGCGGTGCCCCCTGTCCCTTTTTTCCCCGCCTCCCTTGTGCGTTTGGGGGGATGCATATTCCTTGTGCCCCTTTTGGGTTTTTTTTGGAAAAAAATGTCTTTGGGATTTGTGAATCCAATTCTGGGGTACGAGGATCTGCAAAAACCAGGGGAAATTTCCGAAGTATCTGTGCGTCTCTTTTAAATATCCCTTCCTAATGCCGGGGAAAAGTAAAATTTTTTTACCCCCCCTTTTGTGTTTGGTTTTTTCTCGGGAAATCGATTAGGAAACTTTGGTAAGTAGAATTATGTTGCCTTTCTGAAGATTTTTCCCTTGTAAATTTTCCAGGAGTCTTGTCAAATTTATTTTTGTTTGGGGGGGACACTATTTTAAATCTTCCAGTTTTTTTTAAAAATTGTTTTTAATTTTTTTTCATCCGGGGTCAAAAAAAAGGGGGATTGTTTCATAGGTTTGTTAAAGTCTGCTTGATTTCTTGCAGGGAAAAGTTTCCTTTATTGCGTAAGGTTTTTGTTATGCTTGAGGGATTAAACGCATTAAACCCAGGGGAGCATTCAGGGCAAAATAGTATTCCATGTTCTTAAAAAAAAATTTTTTCAAAGTAAAAGGTAGGGTGTTTGTTTTTTTAAAAACCCCTTTGGGTACCTTTTTTTTTTGTCAATATATGATTGAAAAAGTGGGTTACCTTCCCCCAAAAATTTATTTGTTTGTGCAAATTTTTTCTAAATTTTTTCGATTTGGTGGGGATCAATGTGAGCTCCAGTATATTGGCTTTTACCACCGAAGCCCAAAATGTTTGGAAAATTTGGGAGGGATATTTATACGTTAGTAACTAGTACAAGAAGCGTTCCCGGGGGGTCCAAAACATTTAGAGAACCCATCATGAAGGGGGATCTGAGTTTTTTCGTGTTAAAGGGGTTAGAAACGGTTTTAAAAAACCCCCCCCCTGGGGGGATTGGAGGAGGTTTCTACCTATAGAGAAGCCCTTGGATTTTAATTTTTTGATTTCACATATTTCCCGCAGGGCTGAATTATAGATCGGACCCCCTTTTTTATAATATTTGAATATTTGTTTATGTTTCTTGTATTAATTGTTTACTTTTGTTTTTAGTGTTTAATTTTTTTAGGGCATATATTAATCTTCAAAAAAAATTTTTTTATTTCACCATTTTAAAGAGGTTAAAATTCGGTGCAATTTCGCCCCAATTGCTTTCAGGAAATGGTTATATATTGGTTTTTTTTCTACTTCGATTGTGTTTTTTGGGGTAAGGGCCATCTAAATGGGCCCGAAAAAAGCGTTTAACAAAATGTAGTGTCTTCGGGGGGCCAGCCCGAAACCCCTTTGCGGAGGGAACGCCCTGAATTACCGGGCCCGGGTGATTCCCCCAAATGAGGGGGCTACGCGGACAGTTTTTTGTAGCCTAGCGTTTGGAGTTGTCCTGGAAAGACGCCGCCTGTGCGCCACCTTTCAGAAGGGCCTCCCCCGGCGGGGCAAAGGGGCGGGACTAGCGGCCCGGGGGTTTTCCCATTTTTTTCCTTTGCGAAAAAAATCCACCTGGCAACCCCCCATTTTTGTCCACTTCCCCTGAGAGCAAAAGGAGGAACCCCGTCAAGAAAAAAGCCCCGCCCCGGCTCCCCGTGTTCCCGGGGGCCTCCCTGCCACTTCCCTTTGGGCCCCCCGGTGAAGAAAAAACCCCCCCCTTTTCCCTAAAACCCCCCCCCCCCCCCCCCCAATTAATTTGGAGCAGGGGGAAAATTTGGGGGGTTGTCCCGTCATGCACCGAAAAGTTGTGTGTACTGCGCCAGCCGGCCCTTTTTGTGTGGTTGCCCGTTTTCCCCCCCGCGTCCGGAAATCCCCGCACCTAGACATGTAGAAGGGCATCCCTAGGTGTAAAATTCTTCCTCTCCCATTTGTCGATGCCAGTGGAGATCACAAAGACTTGGATTCGTATTCCAGGTTCCTGCCTTTTGGACCCCGGTTTTCCGCCGGAAATTTCCCCATCCCCCCCTGGTGTCCAGTATCATCTATCTGTGGTTTGCCTGGGAAGCCCGGGGTTTCCCTCTGTCGTGGGAGCTCTTAGTACACCTTCCCGGTAAATGCCCAAAAGCCGGTTCCTTCCGTGGGGGCCTTGCAAAAAGGAGAAGATCGCGTTTTATGTATCCCCGATCTTCCCGGCGATTTTTTTGGGGTTTCCCATGGCTGCAGCACCATGCCCTAGCTCAACTGGAAAAACTGATGAATTTTTGCTTTTGGGGACCAGAATGTCAAGAATTGCTGTCTGCCGGCACCCCCCCGGTGCGCTTGCTTTTTCCGGCCATCTCCCAGTCCTTGCCAGGTCTCCCTACGGAGTCCCGGGGACTTCGGGGTGTTTTCTTGAGAGCGGGCCCCGAGTCTCTTCCCCCGCATCCCCCCTTTAGACTGTCCATTGTCCCCAACCTGGGATTTGCGTCCCCGGGGCAGGGTCTCCCCACTGTCTGTGCTGAGACCGGGGCCATGTAGGTTTAACCCAAAGAATTTTAGGGGTTTTTTGAAAGTCCTCCCGCCGGAGCCGTTTTTTTCTTTGCCCAGAAGAAGGATGGTTATCTCCGCCCATGCATCGACTACCGGGGTCTTAACAAGATTACCGTGAAGAACCAGTACCCCTTACCTTTTAAACTCGGAAATCTTTTGACCGGATTTAGGGTAAAAGGTTTTTCTAAGTTGGACTTGCAAGGGGCGTACAACCTCATCAGGATTCGTAAGGGAGATTAATGGAAAACGGCTTTCAATACCCAAGATGGCCACTCTGAATACCTGGTGATGCCCTTCGGCTTGTGTAACGCCCCAGCAATCTTTCAAGAGTTCGTCAATTATATCTTCAGGGACCTACTGTATACATGTGTCATCGTATACCTGGACGATATCTTGATATTTTTTCCTGATCTCCGGACCCATCAGGTACAGGTGCGCCAGGTTCTGCAAAGTCTACGCAGTAACCATCTGTATGCTAAGTTAGAGAAATGTTTGTTCCATCAATCCAGCCTGCCCTTCCTCGGATATATTGTCTCTAACCGGGGCCTGCAAATGGATCCAGCCAAATTGTCAGCGGTCCTGCAATGGCCACGACCAGTTGGCCTTCGGGCCATACAACATTTCCTGGGATTCGCCAATTATTATCGGCAGTTGATCCCCCACTTTTCTACGCTGGTGGCTCCGATTGTGGCCCTAACTAAGAAGAAGGCTAATCCGAGGTGTTGGCCATTGGCGGCTGAAAGAGCTTTCTCTGAACTAAAGGCGGCCTTTGCCTCTGCACCCATCTTGTCACGTCCTGACCCCAAGAAGCCTTTCTCGTTGGAGGTGGATGCCTCCTCTGTGGGTGCAGGGGCAGTTCTTACCCAGAAGGGCCCCAAGGGCAAGACGCTCACCTGTGGTTTCTTCTCCAAGACTTTCTCGCCGGCTGAGAAGAATTATGCTATCGGGGATCAGGAGTTACTTGCCATCAAGATGGCCCTGGAGGAATGGCGCCACCTCCTGGAGGGAGCCTGTCATCCCTTTGATGTTTTTACGGACCACAAGAACCTCCAGTACGTTGAGTTGGCTCAGCGCCTTATTCCCTGTCAAGCCCGATGGTCCCTTTACGTCTCACGATTCAACATCCGGATTCACTTTCGTCCAGCAGAGAAGAGCGTCAAGACCGATGCTCTCTCCCGTGCTTCGGATGTCATTGGAGAGGAATCTCTGCCTCAACACATTATACCTCCTGAACGTTTGGTCCACGTGGCTCCGGTTCTCCTCCAGCGGGTTCCTCCAGGCAAGACGTATGTGCAGCCATCTCTCCAGAGGAGAATCCTGGAATGGGGACATTGTTCTCTGTTGGCTGGGCATACTGGAGTCCGGAGTTCGTCTCAGTTGATCACGCGGTTATATTGGTGGCCGGGTCTGGCCAAAGATACGAGGGAATTTGTGGAGGCCTGTACTACTTTTGCCCGTGACAAGACACCTCGCCACAGCCCGTCTGGCCTGCTGCAACCCTTGCCGACTCCCTGTATACCGTGGACTCATGTGGCAATGGATTTCATCACCGACCTTCCTCCCTCCTCCGGTAACAAAGTGATTTGGGTTGTTACGGATCGATTTTCTAAAATGTCACACTTTGTCCCCTTGCCCGGGTTACCATCTGCCCCCCTCCTCGCTACCCTCTTCTTCATGCATATTTTCCGCCTGCACGGCCTGCTACGGTGCATCGTCTCAGACCGCGGAGTCCAGTTTGTGTCGAGGTTTTGGCGTGCACTCTGTTCCCGGTTGTGGGTGAAGTTGGATTTCTCCTCGGCATACCACTCGCAGTCTAACGGCCAGGTGGAGACAGTCAATCAGGTCCTGGGCAGCTATTTGTGCCATTTTGTCTCGGCTCGCCAGGACGATTGATCCAGCTTACTACCTTGGGCCGAGTTCTCATAATTCGCTGGACTCAGAATCTTTGGGCGCTTCTCCCTTCTTTGTGGTATATGGACGACATCCCTGCCCCACCACTCCCTTTGTCCTCTTCCTCCGAGGTCCCCGCGGTGGATGCCATGGTTCGGGATATGACAACTATTTGGGAGCAGATTCGTCAATCCCTCCAGCGCGCAGCAGTTCGCATGAAGGACCAGGTGGACAAGAAGAGGAGACTCGCTCCGACCTTTGCCCCGGGGGACAAGGTGTGGCTGTCTGCCAAATACGTCTGGCTGAAGATACCCAGCTGCAAACTGGGTCAACGCTTCTTTGGGGCCCTTTGAGGTGTTAACATGTTTTAATCCTGTGGCCTATAAGTTCCGGCTCCCACCCACCATGCGGATCCCAAATTCGTCCCATGTCACCCTGCTGAAGCCTGTCGTACTGAACCGTTTCCCGGAGAGTCACCCCCCCCCCCTCTCCTGAAGCAGTAGCCTTCGACGTGTTTGCAGTGAAGGAGATCTTGAGTCATGAAGTCTATCAGAGGAAGACGACATTTTCTCGTTGATCAAAAACTGTAAACAAAGAGTCCCAGGTTTTCATATTTTCCTTAGCAGTAATGCATTTCCAATATTCCTATATACCTTTATGTCTCATTTAGTTCTTAGTGTGCCACTGTTATTTGTATTAGATGTATGCTATTGCCTTTCAGTGTGCACCTATGCTTGCGTTTTTCAAAGTATATTTTAGATGTGCACAGCCTTATTACGTTTTGTAGTCTATTTGAGAAATGGCAATCTCATTGGCTTGCTGCACTCAGCTGCTCTTTTTAACCAGTGCAGGATAACCCAATTGCAAGTTCCTATCACTCCCTGTGAAGTTGCAGTCTGAATTGACTCCTAGTGAGGTAGCATGTTCAGTGTAGGGACTCACCTGCTCTGGGATCCCCTTGACGTTTTGGGAGGTGAGTTAATAAAATTCTTTGATCAAAAACTGTAAAATAGAGTCCCAGGTTTTCATATTTTCCTTAGCAGTAATGCATTTCCAATATTCCTATATACTTTATGTCTCATTTAGTTTTTTAGTGTGCCCCTGTTATTTGTATTCGATGTATGCTATTGCCTTTCAGTGTGCACCTATGCTTGCGTTTTTCAAAGTCTATTTTAGATGTGCACAGCCTTATTACGTTTTGACATTTTCTCGTTGACTGGGAAGGATTTGAACCAGAAGAGAGATCTTGGGAGCCGGAGGAGAAAATTTTGGACCATGACCTAGTGCTGAGGTTCATCTGGTCCAGGAGGAGGGGAAGGCCTAAGGGGGGGTACTGTTACGAGTGGTCCCGCAGCCCCCCGGGCGGGTTGCGGGCGCACTTGGGTCCCTGTCATCCCCCGTCCCCTGGCGCACTCGTCCTCCTAGGCAGCCTAACTTACCCGACCGCGCTCCTGCTTCCCCGCGGCTTCTCTGTCAGCTGGTGCGCGCCACCCCGCTCCTTAGGGTGCGCGCGTGCGCCGACTCTCTTAAATTTAAAGGGCCAGCGCGCCGGCAATTAGTTGATTGCCAGTCGCTGACCCTATATAAAGTGTCCACTTCGAGAATGTCCTCGCTGGATCTTCAGTGTCACTAGCCTGTTGAGAAAGCCTTCCAAGTGCGTTCCTGTCTTGGTCCTGTTTCCTGACCTCTTGCTACGTTCCTGACCACGAATATATGCTGCTTGCCCTGACCTGTTGGCCTGACCTTGACTACAAGTTTGCCTTACGATTTGGCACCTCGCTGCGCCTCGGCTGCTGCCGCAAGCTGATCGCACCAGGGGTAGCGACCTCGTAGGACTCCCGCTGCAGAAAGCCCATCCTGCCTTCTGGTGGGCTCTGGTGAAAACCAGGACCTACTTAGACCGCGCTCCCTGGTGTGGCCATTACCACCACTTGCGGTGGTCCAGAGGATCCCTTACCTGTGTCGTTACAGTCTCCATGTTTATTAAAAAACACTTGGGCCAAATGGGTGGAGTGATAGTAGCAGAAAGGAAAAACAAAAAGAACAAGGGAAAAAGGCTATGAAAATGTGTCACAAATGTAGTGAAAAAACTGGTTTGTGAGGAAACACCATTTGGATGAAATAAAGCCTGACTTGTTGAAAAGATTATTCACAAGTTTGTTTAAGAACATAAAAAGCTCAGAATATTTGAACAATGTGACCATCTTCTGCGCCGACCAGCGTTCAGTGATTTCACTTATTGGGGAAGCAGTAAACTGCAATAAATCAAAAGCTGTGCTTTTTTGGGAATGGCATCTGTGTTCCCGGCCCCTTCCCATTTATCATCAAGCTAAACTTTATCAAGGTTTTTGGAGTCTGGTTTGGGAATGATTACTAATAAGAGGTATGTGATAGAAAGAAGCAGTGGGAAACTACACCAAACTTTCACCACGGGGCACAATGACTTGTGATCGATGGTTAATCAGGGGGTCTGTCTCTCAGGTCATTCATGTATGCTAACAGCCTGCACAATACATGGCTCTGACTGAGATATCCATTCAAGGAGAAAACAGCTTTGAACCTCTTTTGGGAGCCCTCCTTTGCACAGAGTATTGGTTGCCCTGGTAAATAAACTTTGTACCTAGGACCAGCCTATCATACTGTTTGGTGTTTTATGGAATACTTCCTGAGGACCACACTGTTGTGGTACTGCAGGAGGAGTATAGTCTCAATAGTCTCAGTTGAGAAGGACTTGCATGTCTGTACGGGACTGCAGCAGGCTGGTAGACAACCTGCTCATAGACTTCAATCTTCAGGTGTATGTCTCTCAGTAAAGCTTTGGGGCCGTGATTCCCTCTCTCTGTTCCCTTCTTTCCATTCCACATGCCTCATCACTGTCCACAAGGGTTCTTTGCTTGACTTCTTTTGAGCATGCAGGAATCATGTATAAAGTATAGCATAGGGACACCTGTGCTCTGGGATTTTCAGATTAACCCCTTCACCGACCTAAACCACCAGAGATCCTTAAATTAACCCTCACTGCACAAACAACGGGGATTCAGAAAGTGATGTATGTTAATATTAATATCCACTATATTAACATCACTTTTGATCCCCTGAGGGACCCCTCTGTTTCCTGGAATGGAGAAATGCACCGGAATTAGGATTTTTCTGTAATTTTGGGCATTGCAACATTATGGGCCTTTTTCTGGTCATTGATAGGTTATCTAGGGTTTCCCCTAAAGTGGGGCCGCTCTTGTTGGGGTGACTACATCACAGCTAGGTAGGATTTGATAGGAATAGTGATGGATTTTCTATCATACTGCCTAGATAGCTCTACACTGAGCATGTGCTTTACCTATACACCCTTCTTTGTTGCAGCTTGGCCCAGCTTTTTGTATACTTAAGACTTTTGAGTATACCTTCAATATCATAGTGGTATACATGGACTAAGAAATTCACATAGTGTCTCCTGAACCATGAGTCGGCCCATACTTATATTACTTTTTCGTATTTTGAGTGCTGTTTATTCTATTTAGGGGACGTCTTTATTCATTGATTTTAATTATATTTATTAAATGTTATGTTTTATATTAGGTACAATGTATTCTCCCTAGTTCCCCAAAATTCAGCTTTTACTCCCATCCACATGATGCACACACAATTGAATGATCAGGTGCTGGCAGGTAATAGGAAGTCCTTGGCTCCCTTTTGGCCATCAGACAATTTCTCTCAGATGGGGGCAGAAATTTTTTCATTTTGATGGGGATTTCAAAAGGGGGAAAATGGATAGGACTTACACAGGGGCACCCCCGTTTTTGATGGTGAACAGTTGTTTTTTAAAAAAAAAATTATGTATTAAAATTAATTTAGGAGTTATAAAATATAATTAGTTTTTAAGGGATATAGTATTATAAAAAAACCCCAAAGGGTGATAGTGTGTTTTTAATTAAATATAATTTTTTTGGGGGTACTAATGTATTTATAAAAAAACCAAAAAGGGACAGTGTGTTTTATAATGTATTTCAGGGGTATTGTATTTTATAATTTTATTCATTGGGCACCGTAAATATTATTATGTATTCCAAAAGGAACAGCTTGTGGCACAATTGTATTCAGGGGTGCAGTGTGTGAAGCTGTTGTTGTAGAGGGCACTGTACATAGTATTATAAAGCGTTTGTCTTAGTAGAGAGGCTGAGGATCTGCTGTAAAAGTGAGTTGACAAATATGTTCGAGTGGCAAACTCTGCCGAGGCACGGAGTAGCTTAACCCCTTAAGGACCCTTGGCCTTCCTGACACAGCCCTATTTTTGAAATCTGGCATGTGTCACTTTTGGTCCTATCCATGTGATTCAGAATTATTTTTCGTGACACATTGTGCTTTAAGTTAGAAAGAAAATTTTATCCATACAACCCTTTATTTTTTTGTGAAAAATTCAATATTTCATAAAATTTTAAAAAAATCATGATTTTGAAATTTAAAAAATTTCTGCATGCAAGACAGAAATTTCCCCACAAAATAGTTTAAACTAGGATCTACCATATGTCCACTATGGGTTTGGGCTTCATTTTTTTTTTTTGACATTAGGGGGCAAAAAAAATTTGTAGTAATTTCTCACATTTCAAAAAAAATTTAAATATACATTTTTTTAGGCCCATTCCATTTTCTGAATGGCTTTGAGGGACCTGTTTTTTTTTGATACCCCAAAAAAGATCCCTTCAAAAGGAAACTAGCCCCCTTAAATTTTTAGAAAGTGTTTGGGAAGTTTGTCAACCTTTAGGTTTTTCACAGAAATTAAGAAAAGGGGAGGTGAAATTTCTAAAATTCATTTTTTTGCAGATTTTAAATATTTTCCATTATTCACGGAAGCGGAAAATGTAACATAAATGCAATGTAATATCTTTTCCCCCCAGGCTGCCGTTTTTGAAATACCCCAATGTGGCCCTATGCATTATTTGGGCCCAAACATAAGCCCAGAAGGGAGACCTACTGGATCTGTGGTCTAATTTTAAATGCAATTTTTTTTTGGCGCCTTTTCATTTTGGGGAGGCCTAAGGTGCTAAAACTTAATAAACACCCCAAAAAAAGCCCCCAATTGGAAACTAAACCTTTAAGGTAATTTACAGGTGTGTAGTGAGTATATCGATCCTACAGGTTTCCAATTTTTTTTTAGCATTAGGCTGTGAAAATTAAAAAAAATTTTTTCCAAAAATCTGCAATTTTCTGAAAATGTTTTATATTTTCAAGGAATCCCGGAAAAAAAAAAACCCCAAAAAATTTTTTGAGCAATTTTTCCAAGTTCGGCAAAATACCCTACATGTCGGTGTAAATTTTGTTTGGGTGATGGGAGGGCGTACAAGGGGGGGGGCCTATTTTTGGGTTTTGGAACGAGATTTTTGGGGGGGCCCCCCCTGTGCATTTAAAGCCCCAAAATAGCAAACAGGTGAAAAACCCTTTCCCGAAGTCCCCCCTTTTAGATTTAACACCCCTATAGATCTCATCTGGGGTGTACTGTGATTTTTTGGGACAAGGTGTTCCCTCGTTTTTTTTTGCATTGGGCCATGAAAATGGGGGAAAACGCAGTTCCACCATTGTTTTTTGGGGTTTTAATTTTTAGCGTTTGCCCCTGCAGTTTTTAAATGATGTGATAGCTTTACAGGGGGGCGGCAAATTGCAATGGTAAAATTTTATAAGTTTTTTTTTGTTTTATTATTTTACACAATAGAAATGGTCTATAAAAAAAATTTCGTTATTAGTTGTCCTCTTCTGACGTTATAACTTTTTTTTTTGCTGGTGCCGATTTGTGGGGCCTTGTTTTTTTCGGGGGGAATGGAGCTTTTTTTGGTACCACTATGGAGTGCATACAAAACTTTGTCCTTTTTTTAAAGGGTTTTTTTGAGGCATTTGAACAAAATACAGCAATCCTGGTAGTGTTTTTTATTTTTATTTTTTTAGCGGACTCTTAGATTGACATGCTAGCTTTACTAGAAGGTCGATACGATTACGCAATACCCCAATTTTTATATTTTTTTATTTTTTAAAAGCTTTTATACAAAAAAATTTTATTTAAAAAAGGAAAAAAACATTTTGCTCGCCCCTAGTCTGAGAGCCCTAACTTTTTTATTTTTCATGTATGGAGTGTGTACAGGCTTTTTTTTGCGGGATGAGTTGCCGTTTTTATTGGGATCATTTTTGGGGGGACAAGACCTTTTTATCTTTTAAATCCGTTTTTTTTGGGGGCAAGTGAAGAAAATCTGCAAATCCAGTAGTGTTTTTTATTTTTATTTTTAAAAGCGCTCATTGTGCATATCCGAATTAGTTACTTTACTTTGGGTCGATACGATTTGGGATACCCAATTTATATGTTTTTTTATGTTGACGCATTTAAAAAAAAAAAAAAAGGGGTTTTTTTGTGTGTAAAGAATTTTTTACAGTATGCATCGCTATCTTCTAGGCCTAACTTTTTTATTTTTCCGTATACAGAGCTGTATAAGGACTTTTTTTTGTGGGATGTTTTAATTGGTACAATGTTGGCGTTTATAGGAGTTTTTGATGCTGCAGGATGAACAAAAATCTTAATTCTGTGATTGTTTTTTTTTTTTTTTTTTCCTTTACGGTGTTCACTGTACGGGTAAATTAACATGACCGATTTATAGGGCAGGTCGTTATGCACACAGCAATACCAAATATGCGTACTTTATCTATTTTTGATCCTTTTTGGGGCGATTGGCGGTTGTAAAGGGGAAAAGGGCAGTGTACGTGTTTTTTATTTTATTTTTCGTATTTGTGTTTTACTTGTTTTTCACTTTTTTTTACTTTTTCACGTTTTTTTTTTACTTTTTCCCATAGGGGATTTGAATGAGAGATCTTTAGATCTCTCATTCAATAGGAATCAATGCACAGCTTGTTGCTATGCACTGGTTCCTATGGTAACTGTCAGTCACGATGCCGGGCCATGCCCACCCAGAGTGATCGCGGGTCGGGGCCAACGCAGCGGGATGTCAGCTGTAATATACAGCTGACATCCCGCACCGATCGCGCGAACTCTGCTTTAGAGTTCACACGATCCTCAGGACGTATGCATAAATCCAGGGGCGTGAACCCCCAAACGACCTGGACGTATGCATACGGGCTGGATCATATGGAGAACAAAAGAAGTGACTCCAGAGAAGACGTCATGTGTGAGTCACTAAATGTCACTGTGTAATTCGCAAAACCCCTCCCAGCATAACCCCACCATTGTTAGGTCAGACTGAGAGCTGTAGTTTTACATGCTAAAAACTTCTATAGTATGAGATAACCTGATGTAGAAATTGGTATATCTAATAATGAAAGTAGGAGGAATCATCTTCAATGGGCAATGACACACCACAGGCATCTGTAACACCAAGTAGGAAAAAGATGTGAATCCCATTATCTATTTAATACACTCACTTCTGTAGATCACCAGGGATTCCGACATTAACTCCTTCACTGTCCCAGACCATCAAGGGTACTGACAGTAACCTTCACTGTCCCAGACCTGGATGTTGTTTAATACTATTTACCTAGCTGCTATGTGGCCCTGTGTATCTAGCTATGCTATAGTTACTCACATTTCAGACATTTATGCCATATCCACATGATATGCCATAAATGTCTTATAGATACAGGGCCCACCCTATTCCACTTGGATGCAGCACAGGAGGTTGGGATAACAGAAGCAGCTGAAGTAGCAAATCTATGTTGTTTCTGTAACTCCTATTCACGTCTATGGCATGGAATGGAAATAGAAGAGAGCATCCAACTTAACTGAACCACCATGTTATAATCCAGGCCACCTCTGGTTGAGGCATTTGGGGGGGTATTCCCATATCAGCCATAATTGTCATCTTGTACACTAATATTTTATGCTGTTTTGGTTTGTCCAGATTAGAGAGAACAGTGCCAAGGTCTCTAACTACCCTTTTCACCATGTAGGAAACATTGTCAGCAACGCTGCTGAAAGTTGCAGGCCATGGTCAGCGGCAAGGAAGTTGGGGGGGGGGGGGGAGGCACAGGCTAAAGTTTTGCCCCAAAGTCCATAAACCTTTAGCCACGCCCCTGCACAGGCCCCACAAATAAAGGAATACTTGGAGATTTTAGAGAGTCTTTTTGATTTTAGGGTTTTTTCAAGCAGTATTTGAGGTTTGCATAAACCCCAAGGTGCCAAAACCTAGATTTCTTCCTAGAAAGATCCTATTTCAGAAACTATACCTGTTAGGAATTCATCTACGTCTAGTGCTCATCTTGACTCAATACTACTAAAACACCTCATATGTGAGCATTAACTGTTTTGGGCACATGGCAAGGCTAAGGAGAGAATTGTTGTTCTGCACAGATTTTCCTAGAATGGTTTTTTTGGGCAGGGCATGTGTGGTACCAGTACAGTGGAAACCACTGTGAAGCGACATGTCTTTGGAAACTACACCCCACAAGTAATACTAGAGATGTAGTAAACATTTTAAACATACATGTGTTTCATAATTTTATTTTAGCCTTAGGCCATGAAAGGGCTTTATGGCCTCAGCACTTGATCTTTCCTTCCCAAGTATCTTTTATAGTTTAGGATGCATTTCAGCCATGTATTTTATTCAACATATATGGACATCCTCTTGTCCATACTTGACATGCAGTGTATTACTGCTGTATAATGATAATACCCTGCTATTGCTGGATTTGTCCAAGCAGCGACCTTAAGAGACTTCTCTACTTTTTACGAATAATTCCTCACACTTCTGAAAGCAGGGAATTTAAACAACAAAGAAGTAGCATAAAAATAATCTAGAGGGTGGTGGCAACCTTAGGCCAGTAGTGGGTTCACAAGATCCCACCCTTTTTTCCTCCCAGGAAGTGGGGAAAGCATGGGGGTTGGTTGTAGTGTTCTTCCCTTTATATATCCTAAACCTATAGGTGTACCTTGATGTACTTTTGTACAGCTTATACATCCAAAAGCCATATTTTGCCCTCTTACTTGGCAGGCACTCGTGGAATTAGAGTCTTCCTTTAAAATGTACCAGGGCTCATCACCAGAAAAGCACTTCTTAGGGCTGTATGCCTGGATAAACTTAGTACGAAATGATGTATGAGGAACTTAATTTTAAATTAATGGGACATCTTGAGATTGGCAATATGGGTGACATGTATGAACGGGCTTTTCGCCTGATTTCTGGCGTATCCTGCGCCTCACCGGCCCGAATCCGCTGTCGGACGCAGGGATGCGATGTTAGGCGCAGCATTCGCTACTTTCGGCTGCGCCTCACATGAAGGGGCGGGCAAGAGGGCGCGGTGTGGGTGCGGTGTGGGCGCGCTCTAGGCGTTCCGGGGCGGGACGTGGCACGGTCGAAAACTCCGAGGCATGTACGATCGCGAGTCGGCAAAGTGCGGCGCATTGCAGCGCTTGGCAGCTCCGACAGGCAGACCTGGTTGATTTTGGTCTAAACGCTCCGGCGGAGGCGAAGTGAAGCGAGAACGGAACATGAGAGGAAACATAGAAGATAACAACAGAAATCTCGGCTCTCAGCTCCGTGCGGCATGGAGTATGATTCCCAAAAAATCGCCTTTATAAAGGCAGAAAACATTCTCAGAAAAAGAGCTCAAACATTAAAAATAAAAAATACATTTAAAAAAATCACTTTCCAAAAATCTAGAACGGCGCAACATCAGGAATTAGGATATTGGAAATTGCCGGGAAATACAGTAATTCAAATTCTGAAAGCTATTCTCATTGGTCGGCATAACCAGCCAATCAGAATAGGAGCGACAGTGAACAATTAAAACCTATGGAGAACTATTGATCAATCAAAATAAAAGGCGGTACAGTTCAAAATACAGTAAAAATACAGAAAAGAGCTGATTGGCTGAGCTAGCGGGGGCTTGGCTATCTCGGCCAATCAGAATAGGAGCGACAGGGACCCATTATATCCTATGGAGAAGTTTTGACCAATCAAAATCAAAGGCGGGACAGTTCAAAATACAGTAAAAATACAGAAAAGAGCTGATTGGCTGAGCTAGCGGGGGCTTGGCTATCCCAGCCAATCAGAGCGCGAGCTACTTCTCCCATTGTAGTCTATGGAGAGATCGGCGCAATGCAATCTCGGCGCTCAGCGCCATGCGGCATGGAGTATGATTAAAGAAATAATTTTTATTAAGTGTAAAACATTATCAGATAAAGAGCTGAAACCATCTCTCAAAATAAATCAGTTAAATCCCGAACAACGCGTTTGTCGCCGAGACCGGCGCTACATAAGGAATTGCAATATAGAGAATTGCCGGGAAATACAGTAATTCAAATTGCTTAAGCTCTTCTGATTGGTCATCATAAACGAGCCAATCAGAACAGGAGCGACAGTGGCCCATTCTAACCTATGGAGGAGTATTGACCAATCGGAATAGGAGCGACAGGGATCCATTATAACCTATGGAGAAATCTTGACCAATCATATTCAAAGGCGGGACAGTTCAAAATACAGTAAAAAGGCAGAAAAGAGCTGAATGGTTGAGCTAGCGGGGGCTCGTCCAGCTTAGCCAATCAGAGAGCGAGCTACTTTCTCATAGAGTTCTATTGAAGAAGAAATGCAGAGCGAGCTCTGTTTTGTGATTGGCTAATTTAAAAGAGGCGCGGTTTATTTGGACCAATGGGAAAGCAAGCGACGCCTTATGGGTTTTCTAATGCAATTTGGAATAAAACTGTACATGGGCGAAATCAAATGATAAGACTACAGAAGTTGTCCCGATGTGTATATAAAATGAACAATAATATTGGGGTAACGAAAAAAAATAATTAATTCAATAAAATCATGTTTCTTTATGTTTGTTACACCCATACTATTGATCAGTGGCTAACAAAAATAAAGAAATAAACATGATTTTATTGAATTAATTATTTTTTTTCTTTACCCCAATATTATTGTTCACTTTATATACACATCGGTCCAACTTCAGTAGTCTTATCATTTGATTTACACTTAATAAAAATTATTTTTTTAGTCATACTCCATGCCGCACGGCGCTGAGCACCGAGATAGCATTGTGCCGATCTCTCCATAGACTACAATGGGAGAAAGTAGCTCGCGCTCTGATTGGCTGGGATAGCCAAGCTCCCGCTAGTTCAACCAATCAGGTCTTTTCTGCATTTTTACTGTATTTTAAACTGTCCCGCCTTTGAATATGATTGGTCAAAACTTCTCCATATGTTATAATGGGTCTCTGTCGCTCCTATTCTGATTGGCCGAGACAGCCATACCCCCGCTAGCTCAGCCAATCAGCTCTTTTCTGCATTTTTACTGTATTTTGAATTGTCCCGCCTTTGATTTTGATTGGTCCAAACTTCTCCATAGGTTTTAATGGTTCACTGTCGCTCCTATTCTGATTGGCTGGTTTCTGCCGACCAATGAGAATAGCTTACAGAATTTGAATTACTGTATTTCCCGGCAATTTCAAATATCCAAATTCCCGATATAGTGGCGTTCTGGATTTTTGGAAAGGGATTTTATCTATGTATTTTTTTAGTAGGTTTGATCTCTTTTTCTAATAATGTTTTATGCCTTTATAAAGGCAATTTTTTGATTCATACTCTGCACGGACATCTTTAATGATTTCTCGCTGTTTTCCACCCTGTCTCGTATCGGAATACATATTAGGCGCAGTCCCTTCTGCGCCTAAGTCCCGCACTGCGCCCCACACACTGGCGAGGCACGGCGGACTTTTCCCCGCATGTATGAGCGCACCTTCTCGGACGGCGAATCTTAGGCGCAGCGCCGCACTGCGCCCAAGTCCCCGCACTGCGCCCCACACAATGGCAAGGCGCGGCGGACTTTACATGTTATGTATGAGCGCACTACCTCGGGCGGCGAATCATAGGCAAAGCCCCGCACTGCGCCTAAGTCCCGCACTGCGCCTAAACACTGGCGAGACGCGGCGGGTTTTACATAGTATGTATGAGCGCGCCCCAGCGTCGACATAAAGCAGGCGCAAATTTCGCCGGAAAACTGGTGGAAAGGTGCGCCCCGACGTGGCGAGCTTCATACATGTCGCCCTATGTGTTGTTGTTATAATGTAGGAATCTAAGGGTTGCTGCGAAACGTGTCCGGGTCATGGTGCTGTGGAACAAGATATTCATGCTTAAGCAGGAACCAAAATGCAATCTCCACTGCATCTACAGTGGTCCACTATAGATGGAGATGGCCTTTTGGTTCAAAAACTGTTTGACATACAAATTAGTCTGGGCCATCACTAAATTAATTATATCATTAAAGGGAATGTGTCATCAAAAAATGACTTATTGTTTAACTCACATTTTTATGTTAAAAACATTTTTTAGGAATTTTTGGTTATGTTTTTTTAATTTTCCATATCACTTTAAGTATTTTTTTAATAATTCTTAAGTCCTGCAGTTGTCACTTTGACCACTAAGACTAATTCCTAAGAACTTCCTGTTCTGTTAAGAGAGCTTTTCAGCAGTGTGCTCATTATCAGTAAAAGCAGGGTCACACTCAAAGGAGACACCATTGTGTACAGATAACACAGAAACCACCAGTCACAAGAGGAGATGTCACAGCACCCCCACTCCCCTCCCTTCACAGTGAAAACTCTCCTATACAAGTCTATGGGACAGAAACTGTCTTAAGAATCCTATGGGCATGAAGCTAGCTGTAAAGTACTTCTCTGACTGCTGTTACAAGCAGTGCAAGCAAGAATGTCTTTCCCCACAATCATATATAGACGGCCGAATAGAGAAATCTACAATCGGGAAATAAAAACGATTGAGGGGAAAAGCATATGGATCAGGGGTTTGTTTAAAAAGTAAAAATAAAATAAAAAAATTGGGCGAAGTTTCCCCTTTAAATAAAAGAACTTGAAAAAGTCCAGAGCTATGCCATGTCAATCTGTATCCCTAAGTGCCCCTTTAAACTCAGGGATCTGGGAACATATTTCTTGAGGGTTATCCAAATGGGGCCATTGTACTGGCAGCCCTGGAAGCCTTCTAGGTGGTTCATCGCTAGAGAAATAAAGGACTTGGATGCTAGAAAGGAGTCTTTGCAGAATACACTTTGAAAGCTCTATTTTTTGGTCTGTGTATGAGGTGCTTGGGCATGTTTGTGGTTAAATGTATGCGAAAAAAAAGGTAAAAATTTTTTATGGGAAATAATAAGGTTTAAAATTTGTGGAACAAATAAGTGAAAAAAAAAAACTGTGACGTATAAATTAGGAACGAAAAAACTGTAGCAAATAAATATACACTAATAATTGTAATGTACAAAACTGTGTCATGCATGTGCTAGATGGGAGAAACTGCACAGGTGCAGTATACTGATGAACAATTGTTCAAACATCTCTCTATGAGGGGGGCAATTGCTTAGTAAAAAATCACATTAGCAAGAACGGGTTTCACACCATATTAAAAGCCACAGAACCATACAGAGGAGAAAGAGCCTACTATGCATGAAGGGGGTGATAGTATTATAACTGTGCATAAATAATGCATATATAGGTTGCCATTTTTATGGTTATGTGTGATGACTTTTCTGAATACTGGTGTGAACTGGTACTTGTCCAATGTGAAATTTTTTCCTGAGCAATTGCCCCCTCATGGATAGAGGTGTTTAATTGTTTCTAGGTTGTGTGCGATTCTACCCAATTTGCACCAGGGCCTATACTGCCTCCTACAGGGAATTTTTTTATCCTTTCATGGAGCTGTGGGTATGGCCATGTGTCTGTTTTTTAGTTCATACTAGGAAATAGTCCTGTTTTTTAAGAGTGTCTCATGAATTGCAACATAGGGGGTATTTTTCCAATGGTTTTGGGTGAGATTTTCAGGGATTTTAGTATTTTAGATTTTCCGAAATCCGACTATGTTTGTAAACATTTTATTCCTGCATCAAAATCAGTGTTTGAAATAGTAGCTGGGCTTTTATTTGTGTCTTAGGAACTTTCCTGCCATTTCCTCTTCTGATTTCTTAGGTTAATAAGAGTTTCCATGTTATGTCTGTCTTCTCTTGTGTAAGTTTGTCTGGAGTGGTTTTAAGGCAACTGTCAAAATCCTTTTTGTTTTTGACATTTGGCATGCACCAAAGTTCGTTAGTATACTCATGGTCTTTATTAAGGCTTGGCTGAAGATGGCAGTCTGTTTGCAGAGTACAGAAGCACTGATCCTATCTAGTCTTAATGTGTCGGATTGTTGTTTCTTAAAGTCTTTTGTTAGTACATCCGTAGGCTGTGTATCTTGTTTTTTGTCTTGTTTGTTTGACCAAAATTTTTTTAGTGTGTTTATGATTTTTTTGTTTCTTTCAATCTCTTTTGTACCAAACCAACAAAATCAGTTAAAAAAATTACTGTAAAAATATTTTAAATCAAATTTTAAAAATATCAACCCCAAAAACCTTTTACATACATCTATACAAACATAATAAGAATTGTTCTCTTTATTTTACAGAAATTGCATAGAATTGTAGATTTCATCAAAAATATCATTATAATTCTTTCATACATAGCTTTTATGGATTCCTGGAGTGGATTTTTTTATTTTTTTGCAATAAGGGGTAGATTTACCAAAGGTTTCATTCTGAAAGTTACATGTTTTATGTAGAGAAGGTGGTACATAACAACTTTTCAGTTGTCCTGCAAACCTTACTACTAAAATATATTACAAAAACATCTATTTGTTATCATAGTAGCATGTGAGGATGGAATTTTTTCTTTGATTTACTTTCATGAATTATCATTTAGTAAATCTAGCCCTTATTCTTATTACACTATGACAAAGCTTTATATTTACATGACAGCCATGAGTATTTATTTCCCATGACACCTATATTGTAGAGTTTTTAACTGATGTGGCCGGGATGTACACTTCATATTGGGCTTGACTTTCTGTACAAAAACAAAATGGATAACACAACCCCAAAAACACCCAGAAGCCGTGGCAAAACACTCTTAACTGATTAAAACACCAAAACGGTTTCCTGATCATAAACAGAGAACAATCTTAATCCGCACACCCGAGTTTATTTTAAAAAAAAACCCTTTTTTTTTTTAAAAGGGGGGAAAAAAAACCCCCTTTTTTGGGTTTTTTTTTTTTTAAAAAAAAACCCCGGGGGTTTTTTTTTTTTTTTTTTTTTCCCAATTTTTAAAGGGGGGGGGTTTTTTTTTTTAAATTTTTTTTTTTTTTTAAAAAAAAAAAATTTTTTTAAAAATTTTTTTTTTTTTTTTGGTTTAAAACTTTTTTTTCAAATGGGTTTTTTTTTTAAAATTTTTTTTTTATATTTTAAAAAAAATTTTTTTTTGGGGGGGGGGATTTTTTTTTTGGGGGGGGGGGGGGGGGGGCCCCCCCCCCGGGGGGTTTGGGGGGGTGGGGGGGGGGTTTTTTTTTTTCCCGGAAAATTTTTTTTTCCCCCTTTTTTTGGGGGGTTTTTGGGGGAAATTTTTTTTTTCCCCCGGCCCGGGTTTTTAAAAAACCTTTTTTTTTTTTTTTTTTTTTTGGGGGTTTTTTTTTTTTTTCTGCTTTTTTTTTTTTTTGGGGGGGTTTTTTTTCCCCCCTTTTTTGTTTTTAAAAAAAAATTTTAAAAAATTTTAAAAACCCCTTTTTTTTGGGAAAAAAAAAAATTTTTTTAAAAAAAAAAAAGGCCCCCCTTTTTTTAAACCTTTTTTTTAAAAATTTTTAGGTTTAATTTTTTTTTTTTTTTTGTTTTTTTTTGGGGGGGTTTTTAAAAAATTTTTTTTTTTTTTTTTTTTTGGGAAAATTTTTTTTAAAAAATTTTAAAGGGGAAAATTTTTTTTGGGTTTTTTTTTTTTTTTTAAAAAAAAAAAAATTTTTTCCCCCCGGTTTTTTAAAATTTTTTTTTAAAATTTTTTTTTTTCCCCCTTTTTTTTTTTTTTTTTTTTTAAAAAAAATTTTTTTTTTTAAAAATTGTTTTTTTTTTTTTCCCCCCCCCTTTTTTTTCCCCCCAAACTTTTTTTTTTTTTTTTTTTGGGGGGGTTGGGGGGGGGGTTTGGGGGGGAAAAAGGGGGAATTTTGGGGGAAAAAAGGGGGGGGGGAAAAGGGGGGGAAAAGGGGGGCCCAAAGGGGAAACCCGGGGGAAAAGGGAAAAAAAATTTTTTTTAAAAAAGGGGAAAAAGGGGGGGGGGCCCTTTTTTAAAAGGGGAAATAAAAAAAAGGGGGGGGGGGGGGGGGGAAAAAAAAGGCCCGGGGGGGGGGGAAAGGGGGGAAAAATTAAAGGGGGGTTTTTTTTAAAAAGGGGGTTTTGGGGGGGGGGGGAAAAAAGGGGGAAAAAAATTTTTTTAAAGGCTTTTGAAAATTTTTTGGGGGCCCTTTTTGGGGGGAAATTGGTTTTTTTAAAAAAATTTTTTAAAAAAACCCAAAGAATTTTGGGAAAAAATATTTTTTTTTAAAAAAAGGGGGAATTAAATTTTTAAAAAAATTTTTTTTTTTTTTTTCCCCCCTTTAATTTTTTTTTTAAAAATTTTTAAATTTTTTATTTTGGAAAAAAGGAAAAAATTTGGTTTTGTTTTTAGGTTTTTTGGATTTTTTTTTTAAAGGGGGAAAAAGGGGCCCCCCCGGGCCCTTTTTTTTTCCCCCCTTTTATTTTAAAAGGGGGGTTTTCCCGGGGGGGGGAAAATTTTTTTTTTTGGCCCCTTTCCCCTTTTTTAAAGGGGGGGGAAAAAAGGGGTTTTTAAAAAGGGGTTTTTTTTAAAAAAACCCCCCCCTTTTTTTTTCCCTTTTTTTTTAAATTAAATTTTTTGGGTTTTTTTCCCCCCCCTTTTTAAAAGGGGGGGTTTTTTTTGGGGGAAAAAAAAAGCCAAAACTTTTTGGGGGTTTTTTTGGGGGGAAGGGGGAAAAAAAACCCCCAAGGATAAAAAAAAATTAATTTTTTAAAAAAAAAAAAGGGAAAAAAAAAAAAAAAAAAAATTTAAAAAACCCCCCAAAAAAAAAAAAAAAAAAAAATTTCCCAATTTTTTAAAAAATTAAAAAATTTTTTTTTTTAAAAAAATTTTTCCCTTTTTTTTTTTTTAAAAAAAAAATTTTTTTTTTTTTAAAAAAAAAAAAAATTTTTTTTTTTTTTTTTTTTTTAAATTTTTAAAAAAAAGAAAAGGCAAAAAAACCCCCCCCAAAAAATAAAAAAATTTTTTTCCCCCCAAAAAACCCCCAAAAAAAAAAAAATTTTTTTAATTTTTTTTTTTTTTTGGCCCTTTCCCCTTTTTTTTTTGGGGTTTGGTTTTTCCTTTTTTTTTTTTGGGGCCTTTTCCCCCCTTTTTTTTTTTTTTGGGGCCCCCCTTTTTTTTTTTTTTAGGGGTTTTCCCCCCCCCCCCCAAAACCCCCCCCCACCCCCTGGGGGGGGCCCCCCCCCCTTCCACCCTCTTTTGTCCCTGCATTGTATAACGGGGGGTTTGTGTCTGGCAGCCAAGAGTTTAAATTCGGTAACTCTGCCATCATGGTGCTCTTATTACACCCTGCCAGTGTAACAAGATTTGGTTACAAAGACAAGACTGCAGTACATGAGTCCTGGATTATGTTGTACAGGCAATCTCATGTCCACAAGGATCAATAAAAATTACCATAATTTTTTAAAAATATAAATAGAAGTAAGGGAAAAACAAAATAACATTACAAACACCACTTCTCCCATTTATTATAAAAAAAATAAAAAATAATAATACAAATGAAACTGGTATTCCTACGTCTCTAAAAGGTTAGTCTATTAAAATATAACCTTACTTATCTTGAGTGTTGAATGCTGTAAAGAAAAACTCCATTCATAATTGCATTTTTTTGGTTGTCTGGTCTTCCCAAGAATTGGAGTAAAAAGTGATGCAAAAGTCACAGACAGTTGAAACCAGAAGTTTACATACACTATATAAAAAGACATATATGTGTCCATTGGCCCTGCCCAGTGACCTGTAACCTCTGGCTACATAAGGAACCTCCTACCTTTAGTTTCAGTCAGTTCGTTGATGTCTTCTGCACGAGAGCTTGACCCCTTACGGGGTGTCTTATGCTGACTCAGCTATTTGTCCTTTTGCTTGTTATCCTGCTGTACTTCTGCCGCTGTACCTGCTGCTAAATTTATTCTGTCACCTGTCTGGGACTCTGTCTTCTGTTTACTGCAGCAGCACCCGTCTATCTGCCTCCAGTACCCAGACCTGCACTTCGGCTACCCACCGCCTGCATCTGCCTTCTGTGCCTGCGGTGGGCCCTGAGGATCCACACCCGGGTATCAACGGTCGGCGCTTCGGCATATGTTTGTCAGCGCAATCCGTTACAGTACGAACTGACCCTCAAATATGGATCCCGTCGGAGTGACTCTGCCTGACCTGGTAGCTGTGGTGAACCTTTCATGGCGTCCACCTGGAGAAATTTGTTCCGTAAGCTGCAGACCATCACCCACCTGTCTGGACGAAGTCATGTCTGCACTGGCATCTACACCTGCTCCCCCCACCTGCTGTGGCCCCGCCTCCTGCTGCCATGTCCAGTCCTACCCTGCACTTCCCTCTGCCTGCCCGTTATTCTGGAGACCCTCATGCATGTCGCGGCTCCCTCAACCAGTGCACCATCCATTTTTTAGGTCCTGGCTCATCAGTTCCATTCTGACCGTGCCAAGGTCGCTTTCATCATTAGCCTGTTGTCAGGTGACGCCTTGGCGTGGGCCACACCTCTTTGGGAGAAAGGGGATCCGCTGACAGGGGACCTCCAGGAGTTCCTGAGTGCCTTCAGAAAGATCTTCGAGTTACCTGGGCGCAACACCTCAGCTGCATCGTCTCTCCTCCGCTTGCGTCAAGGCGATTCAACAGTGGGCCAGTATGCCATCCAGTTCCGCACTCTGGCCTCTGAGCTAGCCTGGAACAACGAGGCAGTCGTTGCTGACTTCTGGGGAGGTCTCGATGGATGCATCAAGGAGGAGTTGGCTGGTCGTGATCTACCTACCACCCTGACGACCTCATCGCTTTAGCTACCCGGATCGACATCCGTTTTGCGGAGAGGGAGTTAGAGCTTCGCCAACAGCCTGTGTCCTCTCGTCCTCGCAAGCTTCCACCTCGTCTTGTACCTGAAACCTCGAACCCACCTCGCCTGACACCTGCGTTTTTCCAAGATGAGCCTATGGAGATCAACCGCACTCATCTCTCCACAGAGGAACGCGCCCGTCGACGCAGCTTAAACCTGTGTCTGTACTGCGGTGGTACCCGTCATTACCTCAAGAACTGCCCAGTCCGCCCAGCTGCGCCCCGGAAACCCCAGTGCCATGGTGTTGTGGGTGAAGTGACCCTGAATCAAGATGCCTTTGTTCCTTGTCTGACCACTCCAGTCACTCTACCTTTATCATCTGGTGCCGCCTATGAAGTTCCTGCCTTGCTGGATTCCGGCTCCTCTGAGAACTTTATCCACCCGTCTCTGCTGGAGAAGTTCAGCCTGCCTGTCTCCCGTCTAAAGAAGCCCCTACGTTTTTCTTCCATCAACAGGGAGATCCTGAAGGAGCCAATCAAGTTCCGTACCCAGCCTGTGTCCTTGAAGGTTGGCAGTTCCCACCAGGAAAATCTGTCCTTTTACGTGCTGCCTAGTTCGCCTGCTCCAGTCCTGCTCGGGCTCCCGTGGTTTCAGCTTCACAACCCATCCCTGAATTGGAAGACGGGCGAAGTTGTCCAATGGGGCAAGCATTGCCACTCTAGCTGTCTCAAGCCCGCCCATCTGGAGCAGCCCTGCCCACCCGTTTCTCTGCCCGTAGGGTTCTGCTGTGCCAATGGAAGAACCATGTGTGCGGAAGAGCCTCTGTTCTCAAAAACCTCTGACTCCCACCCAAACCCCCCCCCCTGCCTACTATTTTTGTTTTTTCTCCGCAGGTCCCAAAAAGTTACCCGGGGCTCTCTAGACACCTCCTCTGAAGACAAACTCCTGGGATAACGAGGAGGAGGTGGTTACCCCTGGCTGTTTTGTGGGTACCCGGTTTGCCCGGAGGGGAGGGCTTAAGGGGGGGTACTGTCACGGTTCAACGCCACGGGGCCGTCGGCGTGCCCTTGTCTCTCATGTCCCGGCCGCTGCTGCGACATCCCTTGGTGTCCCTGGTTCTCTGCACGCACCTGTCCTGGCTCCTTCCACTGCTGAAGCCTCACCATCTCGGCTTCCTCCAGCTTCCTGGCATCCTGTGTACGCACACGTGCTCCCTCTAGGGGCACACGTGCCTCACTGCACTCCATTTAAAGAGTCAGAGTACCTTGGCCCTGCCCAGTGACCTGTAACCTCTGGCTACATAAGGAACCTCCTACCTTTAGTCTCTGTCAGTTCGTTGTTGTCTTCTGCACTAGAGCTTGACCCCTTAGCTGCTGTACTGCTGCTGGCTCAGCTATTTGTCCTTTTGCTTGTTATCCTGCTGTACTTCTGCCGCTGTACCTGCTGCTAAATATATTCTGGCACCTGTCTGGGACTCTGTCTTCTGTTTACTGCAGCAGCACCCATCTATCTGCCTCCAGTACCCAGACCTGCACTTCGGCTACCCACCGCCTGCATCTGCCATCTGTGCCTGCGGTGGGCCCTGAGTATCCACACCCGGATATCAACGGTCGGCGCTTCGGCATATGTTTGTCAGCGCAATCCGTTACAATATGTATGTTTTTTTCACTATCTGACATAAAATCAGAATAAACCTTACCATTTTAGGTCAATTAGAATTACCTAAATAATTTATGTTTGTCAAATGCCAGAATAATGAGAGAATTTTTTAAGGCATTTTTATCACTTTCTGCAAAGTCAAAGTATTTTAAGTTCACAACAGAAACACACTGCTTCTGTGTATAACATCATAGGAAAGTCTAAAGAAATCAGCCAAGATATCAGGAAAAGAATTGTGGACTTGCACAAATCCGGATCATCCTTGGGTGCAATTTCCAGATACCTGAAGGTGCCTCATTCATCTGTACAAACAATTATACGCAAGTACAAACAAGATGGGAATGTCCAGCCATTATACCGCTCAGGAAGGAGACAGATTCTGTGTCTCAGAGATGAACGTGCTTTGGTCTGATATGTGCATATCAATCCAAGAAAAAAAGAAAAAGACCTTGTGAATATCCTGGCAGAAGCTGGTAAGTTTGTGTCAGTATCTACAGTGAAACAAGTACTGTATTAACATGGGATAAAAAGCCACTCTGCTAGGAAGAAGCCATTACTTCAAAAGAAACATATAAAAGCCCAATTAATGTTTGCAAATGCACACAGGAGACATGTCCTGTGGTCTGATGAAACGTCCAACATTCCGTTTGGAGGTAAAAGGGAGAAGCTTGGAAGCCTAAGAACACCATCCCAACTGTGAAACATGGGGGTGGCAGCATCATGTGGTGGGGTGATTTTGCTGCAAGAGGGACTGGTACAGTTCACAAAATAAATGGCCTCATGAGGAAAGAAGATTATGTGGCAATACTGAAGCCCAAATCTCAAGAACATCAGCCAGGAAGTTAAAACTTGGGCAGAAATGGGTCTTCCAAATGGACAATGACCTGAAGATTACTGCCAAACTGGTTACAAAGTGGCTTAAGGATAAGCAAGTAAATTTTTTGAAGTGGTCATCAGTTACACCAGTTCTGTCAGGAGGAATGGGCCAAGATTCCTACCAACTATATTGAGAAGCTTGTGGAAATATATCCAAAACATTTGACCCAAGTCATACAGTTTAAGGGCAATGCTACCAAATACTAATGAAATGTATGTAAACTTTTGACTTTGCAGAAAGTAATAAAAATAACTTAAAAATCTCTCTCATTATTCTGGTATTTGGCAAATATAAATAATTTTGGTAATCATAATTGACCTAAAACAGGTAAGGTTTATTCTGATTTCATGTAAGATAGTGAGAAAAACATGCATATGTGTCTTTTTATATAGTGTATGTAAACTTCTGGTTTCAACTGTATATAGAAACTACAGTTAATAGTCACAGAAAATGGTGATTTGAAGAAAACAACACAATACCTAAATTTATATTGCTGGAATCATGCTGACATGCAGAATTTTGGTAACATAATTTAGATTACATGATGAAGCTGAGAAAATGAAATTCAAAAAACTATGGCACACCTGAGAGTTTTTTTCATTCAATTCCAGAAATCTTTTTGGTGGGGGGGTTCCAAATACATTACATGGTTTATTAAATTGTGCCTTAAAAAAAAGCTAACACTGCCAAAAAACCTTCATTCATATGGCTTCCTGCCTCTTGGAAGTTGGGGATTTAAGAAATAAAATAAAATCTGTGACCATAAATTGCTGCATCAGGAACATATTCATATACAGAACAATGGGCAGACAACAGCAAGGGGAGATTCGTTATTGAGCTTAAGTAAGGTATACAGTATTTAGTTATAGTATTAATATACAGTATAATTGACAACCTGGAACATGACTAGATTATCTGTTGAATTGATGAACAAAATATTTAGGCACAAAGCCAAATAAAAAGTCTTTGTTTTACCTCCGAATCATCAGAATTGCGTATGGTCCACAGGAACTCGAGCACTGCCATGAAAATAGCCACTATAAGACCACAGATTAACACAATAAAGATGCCACCAATGTTTTCCATTCCTAAACCTTAAAAAAAAATATATAAAACCACAGGTCATGAAAACATGCTTGAATTTGCTATTATACAATGCTCCAATTAAATGAACAGAGCTGAGCTGCAATATCACTGGTAACCTGTGGACAAGTGGGGTGCTGTTTTAAAAGAAAGCCACCATCTAATCTTGGAGCCCTCTGTAAGCTACATATACAGTATATATAGACAGTGATGAGTCCTGCTTTCTAAAGATTGGGTATCAGAACTTCTGGAGGAGAGATGTCACCTAGCACTAGACATCCACAGTTGCAGTGTTTAAACCTCCCTATCCACTTCTTTTGTCAACTCTTATACTCATTTTACAGACTAAAATGTCTTAAGTTGAACTATTGCCACTTTTAATCACACAACAGATAATATCAACGCTATAAATATCATGGTTACCCTTCGCTCTGTGGTCTTCTTCTTTTGGACATTTACCCCCATCCCACCATTTTCTTTTCAGATCCTCTAGACAGTTATTTTCTTGAAGTTGTAAGATGGCTAAATCAAACTCATCTCGGAAAACTGAACCTTCAGGGTAAAAAAATATTAATTAATTTCCATTCATTGCATATAAGCATTTCCAAAATTATTTATTTTCATGTACAACATGTAGTTCCTGTATCATTTAGACAAAGTAAAACATCAACACATCATAGAAAAACACCTTGGCCAAAAACATGTGAATGAAGCACAATATAAAATATTTTCTTAGTGTAAAACCATAAACCATACACATTCACTTACAAACATGAAAAACTGTTAAATTATATGTGTTACGTACCTACGGGCATGCCAATGCCATAACCTTTAGTGTCCAACAGGCCTCCAACCTGAGTAAGATTGCAGTTACGTTGACGATAGTATTCATTCATGGTGGACTCCAGTAGGAAAGCATAGTTGGAGTTCAACACTCTGGCTATACCTTCTTCTGTGCTCTTGACAAATACACTTGGTTGTTTTGAGTGCATGTAATTCCACATCCTCTGATAAGTCTGGTAACGAGAATTCTAAAAGAGAAAAAAAGATGGCTGCCACAATTTATACTGGTGTGCATTTTCTGCTAGGAACACTGAAAGAAGTTTTCCAAGGAGTTTGATAAGTGTGGGTCCCACCTATCTCAAGAATGTGCCCCGAAACTTCTTCGTTTTTAACAGAGATGTGGTCCGAACTTTCCCATTGAAATCAATGGAGAGTTCTAACCACCTCTCCGTTCAAAACAGAGAGGGTTTGGAGCCTGTTCTTATGATAGGTTGGACCCCACCTATCAAACATTGACGGCTCATTCCATTGATATGCCATGAATCTTTGTGGAAGGAAAACTCCTTTAAAGTGGTCGAATCACAAACAACATTGATAACCTGTCAACAGGATAGGTGATAAATGTATGAGTGATAGAGATCTGACTGCTGGGGCCCCCAGTACTTTATGAAAACAGAGTCCTGAGTTCCTTATTTGAATGGAACAATGGTAGGGCATGCATGCTGCTGCTTCATTTAGTCTATGGAAGAGAGTATTTTAATATTGAATACATAGTACCAATGTTAGGAAGACTCAAAAGCAAAATTTTTATATACAGTTTTATACACAGAGCAGAGGCTAGAAATGGGCCCAAGAGTCCCCTGCAGTTGTAAAGTAGGAAGTCACAAAGACTCCAAGTAATATTCTCCCATAAATGCTTCTATGGGAGAATTCCTCTGTAATATGGCATGCTACTTAGCATACAATAATTTATTTAATAAAGGATGTGACAGAAAATCAGATGTATAAAAACTGAGGTACAGAAGGCGCACCTACCCTATTACAGCCCCACACAGCATGCATAAGGCCTAATTTAATTTACTTAAAATTTAGATGTACTGTATAGCATTTTACAAAAGACGCTTGGTTAAAGTCTGAGTCAATCAGCTATGAAAGTTGAGGATCTATCTGGGTAGACATAATGACAAGATTTCTGATGTACACGTAGCTTTCTTAGCCCTGGAAGATTTTTTTACATAAGCAAAGAAGTGAGCAAGGTTAAGAGAAACCATTCTGCTTCTAGTTTAATCTTTGAAACTGGAGCTGGTTCTGAAAAGTAAAAAAGGGATTTGAACTTTGACATTTGAGTAAGTTACCCTTCCTAGCCTACGGTGTATTTCACGAGTGACAACTGTGACTATATTGTGAAGATGAAACTCTAGCTGCTCTCATATCAACTGCACGGCATATAGTTACTTGAAAGAAGGTCATGCTGGAGCCTCCATGTATTGTACCATACTCGATGGTGGTTTGGTCTGCCAGGTCATCAACTGACTCGATAGGTACATCCATTCTTTGCACAGTGAGAAAGGCAGCAAGATTAGCTGTATATGATGATATTATTATTAGGGTGAAGGCCCACCTGTAAGAGCAAAGTAAAAACAAGCATAAACATAGATACGGTGACTCCATCTTTTTTTACAAGTAAATTAAAAGGATTGTCTGGGTCTTTTTTATTTGAATAAATACAGCTGCTGTAATAAAATAAATACCTCACCAGTCTCCCCCGTCTTCTGGTCCCATCCTGTTGCTGCAATTGGTTCTTGAGCAGTGAAGCTGTCGATTGGCTACATCGGTTACGTGCCATTGCCTAACATCACCGTAAATTATTTCGGAACAGTAACGTTAGGTAATAGAACCGGACTGCTGTAGCCAATCAGTGGCTGCAGTGCACACAGGCCGACCAGGGAGAAAAACTTTAAATACATGGGATTTTTTTTCTTTATTACAGTATGCACAGGTTAATGTTAAAGACTCAGAGAAATACATAGGAATAATATGGCTCCAGAGTACAACTCAGAATAGACCATAAAAGGAAGGAAATAAATAAAAGACCCTAAATCTGTGCTGATAATATATCTTAAGGGTTCAAAGCTCCTTCTTTTCTGACACAGAACTTCATATCAATATATAGTGAAATTCTGAAATTTTGGCTACATGCTGTCTCCATTAGTTTCAGCTCACTGTATGTGGATATATACATCTCCAGCTAATCTCGGTGGACACATGGAGTGAGCTTCTGTACTTGTGGGCTGAAGATATACAGAACTTTATGGCAAAGTGAAGCCACTGCAGCAATTCAGGTTCTCTCTTACTACAGACCCCAATACAGAGACATGGTTTTTCTCTATAGTAGACACATCATTGCAGCCAATATCTGTAATAGGGTGCTTTAGTTTACTCTATAACTGTGGCAGCAATATAATCATCTCTAAATGTTATCCAATAGATCCATTGTGGATAAGATCACATTTCGTAGTTTTGTCAATGAAGAGTAAAAATATATGTGATTCATAAGATATTGGCATTTGTAATTTACATCCCTGAAAATATCTCTTACCAAACTCCACTGACACATCTTGTAGACAAAGCTCTGGGTGCTATGGTAGATCCCTGTTGCATAAATCCTCCAACTGGAAACCAAAGACTGTTCCCAAGAGAATACTGATTTATGAGGAGATTGCATCTTCCCTGCACACATGGGTGAGGACTGTACCATTCATATGGAGTTAAGCTAAATAAACAGAATACAAAATAACATATAAGATCAATGAAACAATTTTACAGTAAGAATCTCGACAATTTTTCCCCACACCTCTGGCTGCAGCGTAATTTAGTAATCACCTAAAGTAAATTATAGAAGGTATCTGTATTTATGGCGCTTGTGACAATAATTCAGCACTATATACATGAAAAATAACAGATTTTAGGAGTTATCCCACTTAAAGGAGTTATCCAGCAACCCCCCACCCCAAAAAAATTCCAGATGAGGGGTCTGAGTCTTTATTCTTCTCCCTGTGCTGTTTTCTGTGCTAATTTGTGCTTTTCCTGTGCTCTACTGCCTCTCTTATCTGTAGCTGGGGAAAACATTTACTGTTTGAAAACCATTTCTCTTTGCACTAGAAAACTACAAGGATCCTTTGCTGTGCTTTGTCTATCTCCCCCTCCCAAACTCAGTCTCAGTTCATGGCTTCCTGTTTTGTTTTTCATGTTGAAAGCCTTGGGAGGCAGGGCCCTATAGGCGTGCCTTTAACCCCTTAACGCCGAGGCCTTTTTTTTTTGTCCCTCCTCGCCATCCCAGAGCCATAACTTTTTTTTTTTTTCATCATCATTGACATATGAGGGCTTTTACTTTGCGGGACATGATGTACTTTCTAATGATGTTATTCATATTACCATAGAATATACTTAGAAACCATAAAAAAAATTCTAAGTGAGGAAAAATGTGAAAAAAAACACACTTGTACCATATTTGCGGGAGTTTTGTTTTTACGACGGTCAATCTTCAGTAAAAATGATGTGTTAATTGTATTATGCAGATTGATACACATCCGACAATAAAAAATATGTACGATTTCTGTTATGTTTTGGTGCCATGAAAATATTCCAAACAATATATTTGAAATTTGCTCGCTAGCACCATTTTCTGTGACCAATTACTTTTTTGTAATAACACCTGCGGACTTGACTGAGGGGGCATTTTTTGCGGGCTGAAATGTACTTTTTATTGCTACCAGTTTGGAATGCCTGTAACTGCAGCGATGGAAGCCTTCACAAGATTTCCAGCTGCCAAGTTAAGCGATCAGGAGCCCACAATTTCACCACAGGCATCCTTAACGAAGTGAGGAACGGTGCGTGGCACCATTTCTCATTGATTTAGACGCTGCTGCCACTTTTGCCACGGTGTTTAAGGGGTTAAACAGCACCAGCGCTCCCCGCGCTGCAATTAGCAGATAACACCCTGCGGCTATGTAATGGGATACCGCTGCAATTCCGCTACAAAGCTCCTTACCGTCACTATGACCTACTCATACGTCCAATGTCAGTAAGAGGTTAAAGACTATCCTAAAAAAGCCACACATCTTTGGTCTTATGATCTCCTGGAATGGACACAGAGATATTTCCTGTGGTTCAAGCAACAGCTTTCTCAAACAGTTGCTTAAAAGGAACCAATCAGATAGGTTATACTCCCTTGCTGAGGACAGCGCGAGCTAGTGACAGACATGCTATTTCCAGCACTGTGTCCCTTATTCTGCTCAAATCTGGTAGTATACTGCCTGTTCTGCCAGAAAAGAATCCAGCTTATTCAGGAGCAGGTGTAAGCCCAGTCCAATGCTTATTCACAGTTTTCTACTTATTCAAAGTAAAAGGTTGAATCAGCCACGAGTGGGCGGAGATAACCATGGGCGGGCGGAGTGAACACTTGCTCATGAATTAAGCGGACTCTTTTTGGTTAGAGCAGGCTGCAAGCTGAAAGATTTGAGCAGTAATTGCTCTGAAATTACTGCACTTTAAAGAATAAGTGAGGCATCGGTGGAAACGCTTCTGTCACTAGTTGTGTGCCCTAAAGGTGACAAACCTGTGGACATTTCCCCTTTTAAAAACTTGTGTAATCAAACCTTTACATTTTGTGTGATAAAGGCTGAAAACATCTTGGGGTATTGGTATGCTAATCCCCAGGAACTACAAGCCCCCTGTCACAAACAGTTAATAAAAACAAAATAAAATCACAAACAATTAATGAAACTACATTACAAAATTACCAGCTATGGAAGAGACATTATTAAGAAAATGTTTTTTTCCACTTGGCAATCTCAGAGGTTGTCACGCCCATTTTTCATGTAAGCCATTTCAAGGCTTGAGAAGGAGAGAGCTGACACAGATGAGAACTTAAATGCATTTTTTTAGGCAAAAACATAGATGATGTAAGTAAAATTTTAAAACAAGCCACATGGCTAATCAGAATGAATTTTTGTGGATATATTAGAGGGGCGAATTTCCCGAAATTGTTCGTTTCACTTCGCCTTTTCTGGGGAAAAAAAATAACTTCTTCCCGAATTATTCGGGGAGAATACTAAAAAAGCTATTCCAGCAGACGGGCCCTGCGGGTTTTGTAGAACGTTGTGCCAGCTTAAATATGCAGAGGGAGCTTGGTTTGGTCTTCATACTTTGTTTTTTAGTAAAAGCGTATTTGCCGCCGCTTTTAGAATCGTTCACTATAAAATTCCCTGGGACTTAAGAGGGAAAAACTGACCAAAAAACTGAAGGGGGAATGTTGCTAAAAAACATCCCAAGAAAGCTGGAAAAAAAAGTGAGGCTCAGGTGGAAACATTAGTACAAGGTGTAGGTCAGGGCATCACCCCAGCAGCAGGGGTCAGACAGTGGCACAGTGACAGAGTGTGTAGGTCACAGCGCCAGCCACGCACAGCATAGGTCAACGGGTGGCACAATACACAGTGTGTAGGTCAGGGGCAGCAGCCACAGCAGCACATAAGGTCAGACTGCACAAGAATTCTGGGGTGCAAAAACAGGGTAGGCCAAGAGGGGGACAATGACCAGAAGGAGGTCAGGGCGGGAGCACAAAGAGCAGAGGCAACAGTGGACAATGACATTCTGGAGGTAGAAAAAAAAAGGGAGAGGCCACAGTGGGACAATGACAAGTGAATAGGTCCGGCAAAGTCACAGCAGCACATGAGGTCAACATGGCACAAGACACAGTGTTAGGTCAGGGCCACCCCACACAGCGATGAGGGAGGCGGGGCACAATGACATTCGGGAGGTGGCAAAAACGGAGAGGCCACAGAGGGGGACAATGCACAGGGGAGTCAGGGCATTTCCACAGCAGCACATGGGCAGGCAGTGGCCAAAATGACATTCTGGAGTGGCAAAAACAGGATAGGCCACAGGGGGGACAATGAAAAGTGGGAGTCAGGGCAGCACCACAGCAGCAGCATGAGGTCGCAGGGGCACAATGAAGAGTTTTGGGGGGTCACGGCAGCAGCCACACCCAGCATGAGGTAGCAGGGGCACAATGAAGAGTGTGGGGGTCAGGGAGAGCCAACAGCAGCTTAGGCAGACAGTGGCAAAATGACAGAGTGTGGAGGTAGGGCAGAGCCAAGCACACATGAGGTAGGAAAGTGGCAAAATGACATTGAAGGTGGCAAAAACAGAGTAGGCCAAGAGGGGGGACAATGACAAGGGGGAGGTCACGGCAGCACCCACAAGCATAGGTAACTGGCACAGTGACGAGGGTGGGGTCAAAGCAGCAGCCAACACACATGAGGTCAGACAGGGGACAATCACATTCTGGGGGTGGCAAAAACAGGATAGGCCACAGAGAGGGACAATGACACAGTTGGAGGTCACGGTACAGCCACAGCACAGCAGAGGTCAGACGGGGCAAATGAAGAGTGTGGAGGTAACGGCAGCAGCCAAGCAGCAGCATGAGTCAGGCAGTGGCCCAATGACTTTTGGAGGGGCAAAAAAGGGAGTAGGCACAGAGGGGGGACAATGACCAGTGTGTGGTCACGGCAGCGACAAAGAAGCAGCTGAGGCAGACGGGCAAATGACACCCTGGAGGGGAAAAAAACAGGAGTAGGCCCAGAGGGGGACAAAAACCAGTGTGGGGGTCACGGCAGCAAGCCAAGCACTGCATGAGGTAGACAGGGGAACAATGACACAGTGTAGGTCAGGCAGCGCCCAGCACAGCATGAGGTAAACAGGGGCACAATACAGAGTTGGGGGTGACGGCAGCACCACAGCAGAGCAGAGGTCGGGCAGTGGCCAAAATGACATTTGGGGTGGCAAAACAGGAGTGGGCCCACAGAGTGGGACAATGACACAGTGTGGAGGTACAGCACACCACAAGAAACATGTGGTCGACAGGGCACAATGACAGAGTGGGAGGCCACAGCAGCACCCAAAACGGGAAGATGAGGTAGCAGGGGGCACAATGAATTCTGGAGGTGGCAAAAACAGGAGTGGGCCAAAGAGGGGAAAATGACAAGTGTGGGGGTCTGTCCAGCCACAGCAGCAGCATGGGGCGACAATGGCCAATGAAGATGGTGGAGGTACGGCAGCAGCCACAGAACGATGAGGTCAGACAGGGGCAAATGACACATGTGAGGTCACGGCGCAGATACAGCACAGCTGGGGTCAACAGTGGCAAAATGACAGCGTGGGGAAAAAACGGCAGCACCAAAAGCAGCAGCATGAGGTCAGGAAGGGGCCACAAGACATTCTGGAGGGGGCAAAAACAGGAGTGGGCCAAGAGTGGGACAATGACACAGTTGGAGGCGGGGAGCCCACAGCGCAATGAGGCAGGCAGTGGCACAAGACATTCTGGAGGTGGAAAAAAACAGGGGGGCCACAGAGTGGGACAATGACACGTGTGTAGGCAGGGCAGCAGCCACAGGCGCAGAGGTCAGACAGGGGCACAATGACAAAGGTGTGGAGTAAAAGGACAGCCACAGCAGCAGCATGATCAACAGTGGCAAAATCACATTCTGGGGGTGAAAAAAACAGGATAGCCACAATGGGACAATGAACAGTGGGGGAGGTCAGGGCAGCCCCACAGCACGCAGAGGTTTCAGGCAGTGGCACAATGACTTTGGAGGTGGCAAAAACGGGAGTAGGCCACAGAGTGGGACAATGAGGTCACGGCACGCCACAGCACACATAGGTCAGACAGTGGACAATGACCCAAGTTGGAGGTCACGGCGAGCAGCATGGGGGCAGACAGTGGCCCAAAATGAAATCTGGAGGGGGCAAAACAGTTAGGCCCCAGGTGGCACAATCGAGAGCGGAGGTGAGGGCGGCAGCAGATAGGTCGAATGGCAAAATACATTTGGAGGTGGCAAAAAGGAATAGGCCACAGAGGGCACAAGAACGGTTCTAGTAAACAGCACGCCACAGCATCACAGGAGGTCAAAAAAGGCACAACACCCTGGAGGGGGCAAAAACTGGAGTAGGCCACAGAGTGGCACAATGACGGGAAAGTGGGGGTGACGGCAGCAGGAAAAAACAGCAGGGGTCAGAGGTGGCACAATGACACAGGGGGAGGTCGGGGGAGCACCCACACCAGCATGAGGTCAAAGGGCCAATGAAAGTGTGGAGGTGGGGGCAATACATTCCCTGGAAAAGAGGTTGGGGCAGATGGAAAACTACAGCAGATGTCGGGCATCAGGCGGGGGGTGGCATCAGAATAGTGTGAGGCAGGTATTTGAAACCCAACTCTTTCTCACAGTTTGGGTGAGGGTCATGGCGATGTGCTGACGCCAAAGGCATTGGTTGGGGGAAAAACCGGGCCCATCCCAGCCTGATTCATTTGACAAAGGTCAGTTGTTCCCATTTCCGGGGAAAAGGGTTCCCCTTTGGGGGAAACGATGGCCCCCCCGCATGAACCCCCCCAAAGATGCAACCACTGTTTTCCACGAAAACTCGGTAAGTTCCCTACCACCCAGTTTGGCGCCCAGTAGCCCCAGCGGATTTTCTAACGGGGGTGGCAGAGTGCTTCCAAGTGGGCCCCCACCTTTTGGGTTCGGGGTTGCCCGGGCCCCTGCTCTCTCTGCTGGATGCCCCCTCATAGGCGGGTAAAGGGAAGGTACAGGACTGCAGACTTAGGTTGCTGCGAGGAGTGGTACTGCCCCCCCCCCACCTTTCCCCCCTGGCACCCGCGGCGTAGTAGTGACGTGAAGAACCCCCGTAAAGGACCTTCAGGAGGGGACATGCCGCAATGGGCAGGGGCCAACTGACTACGGAGGATTTCCCTATAGTATTTGAGTTTTTTCCCTCCCTCCAAAAAGCTGGGAAAAAGGCTTTTTTTTTGGGACCGTAGCGGGGTCCAATAGGGTGGGGGCCCAAAGTCACCCCCTCTGCCGATGCTGACTATTCGGCTGCACTAGCCAGGAAAATCAGCAGCGCGGGCCTCGCCAAGTGACCCCGGGGGCTCCTGCCCCATCTCCCTGTATATGCCAGGGTGCTTGTGGGTCTCTGCCTGTTTCCCTCATCCCCATCTAGCCCCCTCCGCTGCCCTGCTCCCCCCTTCTTGTCACCTGGGAGACAACCACTCATTTACCAACAAAGCTTTTTTCCAATTCCCCCCTCCTCCTCCTCCCTTTCAGTCCCCACCAGATTTGTGGCCCCCGGATTAGTCCCATCTCCATTCCCCGCCCAGAAAATTTTTCAGCATCTGTTCCAGGGAAAGAACAGTGGAATGACGTTATTTTTCCCGGGGTCCCGGCAGACAAATAAAGTCGCCTCCCGAATGGGGTCAACAAACGGGAGGTGTCACCCTGAGCGCCACTGGCTGAACATTTGTTACACGGGAGTATTTGTCTGCCTGGATCATAAAAAAATCGTTAATGGCCTTTTCTGTTCTACAGTGGTCCCCCCCCTGTGCAGGGAATTCCAAAGGTGGAAACATGTACAGAGTGTGTTGGGGGGGGCCCTTCGCCCCCCGCATCTCGAGGGGGGTGTTCCCGGCTTTGTACAAGGGATAAAGTGCATTCAAGTTTTGGCCTTTTCAGAATTTTTGAAAATCGTGGAAGACTTCAGGAACCCTTTTACAACCCGATTGAACACTGCGCCGCAGGGATTACCATCCCCCCCCGGCGCGCGGAAAAAAACCCATGTTCCTCCCCTTGTCCGTCCCAAATTGTTCCCAAATTTTCAGTTGGCGCAAGAAAGCCACAATTGTTTCTTTCGCATGATCGGCATTTTTCCCCCCCTGTGTACTTAATTCGCCAAAGGAAGCCAGGTTAAACTGGTGACACCCCCTGTCCCACACAGTGGTTATGGAACTGTTCTTGAAGGTGAGATGGTGGGGGGGAGGAGGGGGCGGACATTGGGGCAGGAGCCGCAGTTTGGGGAACGGGAGGGAAAACGCGTTCCGTCCCCAAATTTGTTGGTGTGCCTGGTCCGGGAAACACATCACCCAGGGGCTAAAAGGACATGAAATGACCCTGACCGAGTTACAGCTCCAGACGTCCGGTGCCGGCACCTTGGAACAAACCCCATAAGCCCAAGGGGTGGCCCACCTTTTTCTAATATTTATGAATGGGTACTTTTCCTTTTTGGAAAAAAAATTAGGCTTGGAACTCCATCTCGGCTCGGCACAAGCCTATTCTCTGAATGGGGCAGATCCACATTGGGAAAAGGGGGGGAATGCAGTCCAACAACTTGGAAAGGGGCAGGTCAGCTGCTGACCTTAGGGTGGTTGGACGCTATGTTGATCTTTGCAATGCCTCGCTGAAAGACGTGGGGCCATGGTAGCGAGGGGAGGCATCTGGACTGGGGGATGATTCAAAGAGAAACGCTCCCTTCGCAGAGGTGGTGGGGCCTTGAGGTGCAATGGCAATGCTGCCCCTGGGGGCGGCTGCGCTGTTTCTGCGGCGGAATGGACCACCCCCACTAAGCCACGTTCTCCCCCGGCCCCCGATGGGGACCTGATGTGTTGACGCAGGCCCTGGTGCCAAATTAGCCACGGCCCCGCTTTTACTTTTGTTACAGATTTTCATATACCCAAATTTTTGGGTCCCCAAGTCTTAGCAAAGAAAATGCCATACCGCCGAGTATCGGATTTTACTGCCAACCTCCGCACTGAGTGACTACTGCCCCGCTGCCCCGTGAGCCCCTGTCCGCCTTTCTGGATTGCGAAGGGTTTTTTTTCCCCGTGGCCGCTTGGGCCCCCCCTCACACTGCTGCATCCTGGCACTCCACCCACACGACCCACTTTCGGCTGCGCCGCTGCCTGACGGAAACTATGCCCTCTTCTCCCACGATGATGAAGCCCTTTTCCCCCCCCGGCTCCCAAGGCGGTCGGTACTCATTCATTTTGTGTTCATTTTTCCTGCTGTCCTCTCACCCTCTTGGTATCAGAGGCTGACCCCCCACAAAATGACCTCCCATCCACTCCAACATCTATACTTTGCCCCCTACGAAGAAGAGGGTATTGCCCCGTTTTCTTCGCGCCCGAGTGCTGACTGCCTCCCCAAAGTTCATCCCCGCTATTGTGGCGCTGACCCAGACCAAATATAGTCTTGGGTGAGGGAAAACCGGATGGGGGCAGAGGGGTTGGACAGGTGAGGGGGCCCCTGACCCCCTCCCGGGGCCCTGCCAATAAGGGTTTTTGTTTTGCTTCCACCGACTCTTGGGTGGGGTTTCAGAGTCTCTGGAGGAAATGGTAAGTCAACCCAAACAAGAACCCTTGGTTGTATCAGTACACGGCCCCCTAGATGACAGCGGTAGTTGTGGCCTCACCGAGTGCCCCTTTCTGCGACATCCCTTGTGGCGGGGATCAAAAAAGTTTGTGCCCCTGCCCTCCAGGTGAAGAGCCCGCCCCTCTCGTTACATACTGTTTGTTCTAAAATGTACAGACATGTTTGATGAAGATATTGTATTGAAAATACCCCACCCGTATTTGATCCAATGAACCCAGAAAAAAAAAGCTTGGGAACCCCCGGAATAAAATTGCGCTACAAAGGGCAGGAAAATTTTTCTTGTATGTCCGTTTAAAACTCTGTGTATTTTACTGAATATAAAAGCACAAAAGGCTTAATTAAACCTTGGTATAATTATGCTAAGAATTTTCTTCGTGGCCGGGGGAAAAACAAAGTTTCTTTTTATGATGCAACTCGAAAAAAAATTTTTTAACCCTTGATGTAAATTGCCCAAAGAATTTAGCCCCCACAAATTTCTTTTTGCGGTTACAATGCGGTGTTTTTTTAAAGCAACAAGAATAAAATTGTAATTAACCCTTTGCTTGTGAAATTTGGGTACAGGAAAAATGTATATTTTTGGCGGGGAAAAGACGGTTTCTTGGAGTCACCACAGCTGAAAAACAACGTTTAATTAACACCTGGATTAAATTCGCCAAAATTTAGCCACCACAAATAGTGCTTTGACTGTTACAAGGGTGTTTTCTACCTATCAACAAGAGATAAAATTTAATTAACATTTGCTTTGAATTTGCACAGGGAAAAAAATAAATTTTTTGGGGTTTTAAATGAGGTTTTTTTGGGGTCACCACAGCTGAAAAACAAAACTAATTAACCCCTGGGTGTAAATTGCGCCAAAAATGAGCCACCACAAAAAATAGCTTTTTACGTGTTACAATGGTTTTTTTTTTACGCTACACAACAAGAGAAAAAATTGTAAAAAAACCTTTGCTTTGGGAAATTTTTCTACAGGGAAAATGTTATATTTGGCATTTTAAAAAAGACGGTTTTTTGGGGAAAACAGCTGAAAAAACAAAGCTTTAAAAATTTAACCCCCGGGTGTAAAATTTCGCCAAACAATTTACCCCCACAAACTAAGCTTTTTAGCCGTTACAATGGCTGTTTTTTACGCTACATAAAAGGATAAATTGCAATTAAATTGCTGTGAAATTTTCTACGAAAAAAAATAATATTTTGCCTTGAAAATGAGGTTTTGGGTCACCCCAAACGAAAAACAACGCTTAATTAACCCCCGGATGTAAATTGTGCCCAAAAAAAATTTGAGCCCCCCAAAAATATACTTTTTTTAGCGTGTTACAAAGGGGTGTTTTTACGCTACACAACAAGAGATAAAATTGTAATTAACTTGCTTTGAAATATGACAGGAAAAAAAGTAATATTTTTTCGTTGAAAAGACGGTTTTTGGATCACCCCAGCTGAAAAAAAAACGCTTAATTAAAACCCGGATGTAAAATTTCCAAAAGAATTGAGCAAACCCCAAAACTGTTTGTATGTGTTACAATGGTGTTTTCTACCCACCAAACAAGAATAAAAATTTTAATTAACCTTTTTCTTGTGAATTTGGCTACGGAAAATAATATATTTGGCGGTAAAAAGACGGTTTTTTGGAGTCACCACATGAAAAACAAACGCTTTTAATTAACCCTGGAGTAAATTTCCCAAAAATTGAGCCACCACAAATAGTAGCTTGAGGTGTTACAAACGGGTTTTTTTCACCACAAACAAGAGATAAAATTGAAATTAACCTTTGTTGTGAAAAATGCACAAAAAAAAGTATTTTTTTGGGGTTTAAAATGAATGTTTCTTGGGATCACCACAGCGAAAAACACGCTTAATTAACCCTGGTGTAAAATTCACCAAACAAATTTAGCCACCACAAAAGTCTTTTTAGCGTTTACAATGGCGTTTTTTTACGTACACAAAAAGATAAAATTGTAATTAACCTTTTCCTTTTGAATTAGTAAGGGGAAAAATGTATAATTTTGGCGTTAAAAAGCGGTTTTTGGGATCACCACAGCTGAAAAAAAAAGTTAATTAACCCCTGGATTAAAAAGGCCAAAAAAAGAGCCCCCCACAACTTGTGCTTTGTAGCTGTTTCAATGGATGTTTTTTGTACACAACAAGAATAAAAATGTAATTAATTCATTTTGAATTAGGGTACAGGGAAAAAGTATTTTTTAGGTTTAAAAAAAAACGGTTTTTTGGGGTCACTCAGGAAAAAGAACGTTAAATTTAAACCCCATGTAAATTTTCGAAAGAATTGAAAGCCCAAAAAAAGAGTGAAAATTTTATTTGTAAAAATTGTTTTTTTTTAAAAAATACAACAGGAACTGTCTTAAACCCCCTTGGATACAATGTGCGGAGCAGATAGGATTTAAATGTATATGCGCGCCTGAGCACATGGACTTCGGGTCCCAAAACCCAAAAAAATCAGAAATAAACGTTTTAAAAGCAGTCTTGAGACAATTAACACCCCAAAAAAATCGCTGTATAAAAATATCCTTCAGTAACAATCAGCCGCGGGAGACCTTCCCTAATCAGTACAGGAGAGCGGGAAAAGAAGCTCCCAGTCGCGCCCGGGACTTAATAGTTCGGTGAAAGTACAGAATCCCGCCGGGGCCCCTGATTGGCTTCATCTCTGCAAGTATGAGGCTTGCCCCTTTTTCCTCCCCAAGTGTTTGCCCCATTAGCGCCATGTACTCGCAGCCATTTTATCAATCAAAAGCACACTTCGTTCACCCGAAGTCCCCCAAACTTCGACTTCGTTCAGAACCGAAGTTTTCCTGAAATTCTAAACGAATTCCACTTCGTTAGAATCAATTCGCCCATCTCTAGATATAATGTCACTTGTGTAGGAGTGGTTGTATAGAGGAGGTTGAAGATTAAAGGTAAAAATAAATGAGATGATAAAATCATCTTCGTGGATCCGGCTTCTGCAAATCCCAGGTATTAGATGATTTCAGCAGCAGCTAAACACATATTTCCTCTGCAGCAGCATCAACATGGGAGATGTATTATTAAATGTCACTTATTTAGATAAATGAGCAACCAATATATGGCGGGGCAGAGTTCAATGAATAAGGACTTGTTCTTTCTTAATGTGGTTGTTCCATTATGAATATTTTTTGTACTTACATCAGTAAATGTGTCTAGCTAGACGTGCATGCTTGTTCGTACTTTCCTCTCTTCTCCACTGGGTATATGGAGGAAATCTTGATGTGATGAGACAGATGCCTCTGAAATTGCATTGTCTTCTCTACTTGGGAGAAGAGGAAATTGCAGCTGTTCTTGGTAAGCATTTCCTTTAAAAAGCAGAGAAGATGCTGCAGTTTCAGAGGCAGCTGGTTTACTATATTTAAGGGGGAAGTTTAGAAATGTTCATAATCTGGAGCTGGTTGTTACCACAATCATTATTCTTCAGTGATTCTTGGCTATTGAGAGGGGTTCAGAGCACAAAACCACTCCATATAACACCCCTCTGAATTATTAGGTATGCGTGGCATGCAATTCACAAAACTAGTGATAAGTGATTCGGCAAATTATCGTCTTCGAGTCGATTCCCGATTTTGGGAATTATCTCGCCGATGTATGATCTTCGATGACGATTAATCGCTGATTCCCAATAAAGTCTATGGGAGAGGAACACCAGGTTAATTTTTATACCCAAATAGGTGAGGTGAAGCTGGAATTGACATCCACAACAGTAAACTGGTACATCTTAGGCAAGACAATTCTGTGACTATAAAAGTCACAGAAAAAAATTCACAGGCTAAAATAATTCATTACGTTCAATGGCTAACTGAAAAGATGAGGACGGCGTAGCCACAGCAGGTACAGCGGGGCCCCTTTAACACAAAACAAGACACCAATGGAAATGGCACATGGTAACTGGCACGAGACCCCTATCACTTTTTGCACCAACAATTTGTCATATATGTGGTGACAGCAAGAACGTCCCAATGGGGAACATGGAGGTTCAGTTGGCAGGGCCCTAGTTAGAGTGGGTGCGGTGAGAGCTAGGGCTGCCGTGAGTCATCTATTAACCGTTTCATGCCCAAATTCAACTAAATCAAATGGGGCACCCTACCATTACTACTTCCTATCTTTAACATATCACCAGGCCCCTTTTTGATTCTAGCTCCTGACAGGAATACTGCCCTATTGGCACCCCTGGCATCCATTTTAAAGTGGCCTGACCCCAAAACCAGCAAAAATGCCCTTATGGACCCTCATAATAAAAATTAAAAATAAGAAATTGACTATTTTAAAAAACAATTTTTCCAATGCTGCTTCCTCTGCTGCTACGGCTACTTGCCATTCTACTGCTGGCACGTTGCTGACGTTGTTCCGTCGTGATATTAAAAGGTGAAGAAGACGCAACAGATGTCTTCAGTTGGTCAATGAGCCCTGTCTCAAATTCCTGCATTCTTGGTGGGTGGAAGGAAATTGCTCACTTTTGATTTGTAATGTGGATCAAGGAGGGTGGACACCCAGTAACTGCTGTTCAATTTGATTGCCTTGAAGCGTGTGAAATTTGAAATCAGTATGTGAAAAAAGCTTCTTTTCAATACAACCTTTACTATTGGTGTCTTATACAGTGACCTGACCACCAAACCAGCAAAAATGCCCTTACTGACCATCAGAATAAAAAATCACCGGAAGAAAAGATTATTTCAAACAAGAGTTTCCTGAATAGGACATTGAGTATCGCTGTCTTTTAAAGCTGCATGACCCTAATGCCAGACAAAATGCCCTTATGCACACTCTCAATAAAATTTGTGTGAAGAAATTAAGACGGTTGACGGGGAGGTCCAGATGACGCAGTAATGCTGACATTCGGCACGAAATTGAGTGCGAATGCCGGAAGTGTGAGCTAAGACCTCGAGCCTTCCTCAAAAGACAGTCAAGACCAATTTCTGCCTATACGAGAGCGCATGCCTCTCCGTATGAAATTCGAAACAGTCTGAGGTACCACCATTACATCCTTATGCTTAAGCAACAATGGAATATTATGCAAAGGATGCTGTCACATAAACTCGTCGTGAATGGGCTCAAGGAGTTCAGGTTTCTTTATGTGAGTGCGGACGAAGTGAGCTTCATTTGGAAATGCTAGTTGACGCTCCAGTTGCACCCAGGTGCCCTTTTCGTGGCTTCCTTTTTCTCGTTTTACTGGATGTGCTGGAGGAAACTGTGCTCTTGGGGTGGAGAATGTGCTCCACACGAACGTTGATTCTTCAGCAAGGGTTTTACCATTTATCTGCTTGTTCACAAATTCACACTGCATGCCGTTTAACATTGTAGATCCTGGGAGTACTGTCATGATAGCATTTAGGTGGCATGCCTTTTTCTATGGTTCCTATACCTTTAAAGTGCATAATGTCGTCGTTCTTGTAAATGCGCAAGTATTTTGACAAAGGCAGAGGGCCACTGACCAGAGTACTGCCCTATTTGCACCCCTGGCACCCCTTTCACAATAGCCTGACCCCAAAACAAGCAGAAATGCCCTTATGGACACAGAGAGTAAAATTAGCAGGAAGAAATGAGTATTCGAAACAAGATTTATTTAAATAGAACCTTGAATATCGCAGTCTTTTCCAGCTGCTTGACCCCAAAAGCAGCGAAAAATCAATAAAATTAGCCAGAATAAAATAGTGTTTTAAAAAAACATTTTCGGTAATAGGACCTGGATTATAGCTGTTTTTTACAGCACCCTGACCAACAAAAGCTGGAAAAATGGTGACCTTTTACGGTCACTTTTAAAAATGGTGAAGAAATACCTGATAGAAACAACATTTTCTACCAAAGGACCTGGATTATAGCTGTTTGTTTACAGCACCTTGACCCCAAAAACTGGATAAATGACCTTTCGGACACTTGTGACGAAGAAATGCCTGTTAAAAACAAAATTTTTTACAATAGGATCTGGATTATAGCTGTTTGCTTATAGCACCCTGACCCCAAAAACTGGATAAATGACCTTTCGGACACTTTTAAAAATTGTGATGAAGAAATGCCTGTTAGAAACCACATTTTTTACTAAAGGACCTGGATTATAGCTGTTTTTTTAACAGCACCATGACCCCAAAACCATTAAGTATAATTTTTATGAACAAATGATTAATTGGAATAAGGTTTTTTCAACAAAACGTGTACAATTGGTGTATTTTACAGTCTCTTAACCGCCAAACCAGAAAAATTACCTTTTGGACACTGTGAATACAATTTGCAGTAAGAAATTAGCATATTAAAAAAACATTTTTTTCAAGAGGACCATTTCTTTTTCAAGAGAAATGTGAAGTAGACCGGCTACTAATTGGTGACCTCGGCAACTGGGTCATCAATATCATCAGAGACCCACACCTCATCCACATTCATCTTGATAAAAGTCAAACAATTTACATTCTCAGTGGAAAGCCGGATACGTTTGTCTGTTATCACTCCTCCAGCTGTGCTGAAGGTCCGCTCCGAGAAGACGCTGGCTGCTAGGCAGGATAACACTTCTATGGCGTGCCAAGTAAGCTTGGGCCATTCATCCATTTTGGATACCCAGAAGTCGATTGGGTCCGGAACATGTCCAAAAACATCGGTTTTGAGCCTCAGATAGGCGGTCTCTGTGTGTCTGCATTTGTGCCCTGCCTTACAGGCGTTGGTGAGGTGTTAAATAAGGATTGCCAGAGGTCACCCATTAGGCTTCTGCCACAATGCCTGCTGCTGCTGCTACAGCTACTTGCCACTCTACTGCTGTCACGTTGCTGACGTTGTTCCACCGTGACATTAGAACGTGAAGCAGACGCAACAGATGTCTCGAGTTGATCAATGAGCACGGTCTCCAATTCCTGCATTCTACTGTCAATTTGTGTGGGTGGAAGGAAAGTGCTGACTTTTGCTTTGTAATGTGGATTAAGGAGGGTGGCCATCCAGTAACTACTGTTCATTTTGATGGCCTTGATGCGTGGATCATGTTGGAGGAAATGGAGTATCCAAGCACTCATGTGAGAGATGCAGCCAGGATTTCCAAATTTTCAAGGAATCGAGGGGCACTAAACAGATTTTCCTCGTCTTCCTCCTCCACCTCAAATCCGTGCCAACCTCTTTCGAACACAGGGACATCGGTACCATCGGTGTCCAGCCATGCTTCATCCTTCTCCTCCTCAGCATCAACATAGCCCTGACTTGCCTCAGATGCTGTACCCTGAGAGCTGAAGCTCCGCCCTGCACCAGCCCTGGACCCCGAAGCACTGACTAACAAAGACCTATAAAGTTGTGAAACTGTAGGGCCTTCTTGATCCGACGGAGAATAAGGCTCAGTGTCCGCCTCTGTGTCCACCTCCTCCTATGTCACTGCTGGGACCTGCTGTTTCAGAGTGTCCAACACTTGTTCCAGAACTAATATCACCACAATAGTCATGCTGACAAGGGCATTGTCCTCACTGACCATTTTGGTGGCTTCTTTAAAACTCGCAAGGATGGTGCAGAGGTCTTTCACCTGCCTCCACTCTCTATGGCTCAACACCCCGAAGTTCGCACCACTGCTTGTCAGGCCTTGCGCCACTTCATACTGCCTAATGGCATTACGCTGCTGCCACAATCGCTGGAGCATGTGGAGGATGAAATTCCAACATGTTGCCACGTCAATAATGAGATGGTTGATGGGGAGGCCAAGAAGACGCTGTAACGCAGCCAGACAGGACGAAGCAGGGAGCGAATGCCAGAAGTGTGAGCTCAGACCTCGAGCCTTCCTCAGCAGGCAGTCAAGATCCGGGTAGCTGTTTAGAAATTTCTGGACGACAAGGTTCATGACGTGTTCCAGTCAAGTGATGTGATCCAGCCTACCGATCTTAAGGGCGGCAAGGAGATTTCGCCCGTTGTTGCACACCACCATGCCTAGCACCAGGTTCTTGTCACCCAGCCACTGCTCGGTTTCACTGCGCAGAGCCGTCCACAGCGCTTAACCTGTGTGTTGACGGTCTCCAAGACACATCAATTTCAAAACGGCCTGGTTTCTCTTGGTACTTGATGCTACCCGTGGACCTTGGGGGACAGAAACCTGCACCAGCCCTGCAGTTTTGAAGAGTGTACGCCGAGCCTGAGAGCCACCATCATCACCAGAGACATCCACCCAACTCACCCAGTGAGCTGTGACAGAGATGTAGTGGCCTTGACCGTGCTAACTAGTCCATGTATCGCTGGTCAGATGGACTTTGCTGGACACAGATGCAGCCAACACGCTGGAGATTTTAGCCGACATGTGGCTGGCCAGCAGGGATGGCTTTTCGAGAAAAGAAATGCCTTCTTGGCAAATGGTATTGGGGATAGGAAAGGGACATGATGTGGCGGAACCCATCTGTGTCCATCAGGCGGAAAGGCAACATTTCCAAGACCAAACGCCTGGCAATGCCGACATTCAGGCTTTTGGCTTTGGGATGGTTGGGGTGAAAGCGTTTCTTCTGTTCCCACACCTGGTACACAGAAGGCTGGTTGCTAGACTGGCCGCTGTATGGCGTGCAGGTCAAAATGAAGGAAGGAGAAGGGGTAGACTATATTTCTGGTGATGGTAGTGGTACTTGGGTGATAGTGTGTGTGGCACTGGGGGTAATCCTTGCTCATGCCGCAGCGGGACATGGGCAGCAGAGGAACGCTTGATCTTGGAAGTGGCGGAAGAGGAGGAGACAGGGGGTCTTACAGTGGTTGGAAGCCCAAGACCTGTGTGGCCCTTTTTCTCCAAGTGATTGCTCCATTTCAATTTATGCTTTCGTTGCATGTGACTATTCATATTCATGGTGGTTAAACACTTTAGATTCTTCCCTCTACTGATGCGTTGATGGCAAATCCGGCATATCACGTCGCTCGGTGAATCTGAGGCTTGATCGAAAAAGGCCCAGGCTTCACAGGTCCTGGACCTTTTCAATGACAATAAGCTAGTAGCGGTGTTTCCACTGCCACCACTGATCATGCCTGGCGAACTAATCTCAGCGGACTTGTGCGACCGCCCTCTCCCTTTCTGGGGCCGGAGCCGTACCGACACTACTCCATCATCTTCCTCCTCGTCCACTGATGAGGCGCTCGCAAGCAAATACTACTGAAAAGACCACGTTGGATCCACAATGTCATTATCAACATCATCATCATCACCACAGGTGACTTCCTCGTCCTGACAGTCTACATCTTAAAGCTGCAGGCTAGAAGCCACAAGCACTGCAAGGCGTTGCTGACTGCTCGAGATTTGTGCCGACTGACCAGCTTCCTTCTGCTCTGACGGCATCAGCGATTGGGCGTCAGAGCAGACAAAATCATCCTCTTTGGCCTCTTGATCTTTTGAAATGCCTTGTTACCCCTATTGCATTGTGTCATCAAAGAGCTCGTCAGAAAATGGATTAGCCAAAGTGGTCTGTCCATGGGTTGACGTTTGGGATGCCTTGGTTGGATGGAGGCCGACGATGATGATGTCGGCATTTGTGGCCGTGACTGGGAGGAGGTAAAACCGCTGGATGCAGGTTGCGTTAATCACTGAAGAACAGATTGGCGACGCTCTTCACAGGTAACCGACCGAGCGATGACAGGCCTGACTGTCCTGCAACAGATGATGTGCTCGCTTGCGTGTTGACTGGAGCACTGGAAGGAGCGCCTTCTCTCGTACCTCTAGCGCCACGTCCTACCCCCCTCTTTCCTCGTTTACCACCTGTAGTTAGCTCCATTGTTAGAAAGATAAATATTAAAAAGGTCTAGAAGATTTTTTCACAGTCTCTTATTGAAAAAACTGTACTGCAAAGACAGCAAATCACAGGTATTCTTAAATCCCTCTAATTTCCAACTGCCAATTAGGATTAGAAACAGAATGGTTTCTATCGAATATCTGTGAAATGCGGTCTTGTGGAAGAACCGTAACACCAAATTAACAGTGTTCTTCCTTCAGTCCGTGAGATTTACAACTGCAAAGTAGGGCTAGCAACTGACTTTTTTCTACAGATTATCTAAGAATTGTGGTCTTTTCTGACAACTGACAACCAGTAGTAGAAATAGAAATTTTTTTCTACTCAATATGGAATAAATGTGGTCGTTTGCAACAAATGACAACCAGGAGTAAAAATTTTTTAATTTTTCTACAAATTGTCTAAGAACTTTCGGACAACTGACAATCATGGATAGAAATAGAAATTGTTTCTACTGAATATGGAATAAATGTGGTATTTTTGACAACCAGGAGTACAAATAGAATATTTTTCTATGGATTGTCTAAGACATGCAGTCTTTTCTAACAAGCAGTGGTAAATATATAAACATTTTCTAAGGAAGACCTAATAAATGTGGTGTTTTCTGACAACCAGGAGTACAAATAGAATAAACTCTATAGAACTGTGATTTCTTATGAGAGATGAACGTAGCTGTGTATGATGCAGAAGTTCACCCCACAACAAACGGCCCCCCTCTTATGACACTTTTGGTAGGCTACGCACAAGTAAAATACGGTGCTATTTCACAATGATTTGAGAGGAGAAATATGAGTAATAACTGCAAAAGTGCATCCCACAACAAAGGGACACCCTGAATTCAGACTGTAGTGGCTGGCAACGTAGAAATAAAATTGGTTGCTATTTCACCGTGGTTTGAGAGTGAGAAATATGAGTAATAAATGCAGACGTGCACCCCACAACAAAGGGACACCCTGAACTCAGACTGTAGTGGCAGGCAACGCAGAAATAAAATTGGGTGCTATTTCACAGTGGCTTGAGAGGACAAATATGAGTAATAAATGCAGAAGTGCACCCCACAACAAAGGGACACCCTGAACTCAGACTGTAGTGGCTGGCAACGCAAAAATAAAATTGTGTGCTATTTCACTGTGGTTTGACAAGACAAATATGAGTAATAAATGCAGACATGCACCCGACAACAAAGGGGCACCCTGAATTCAGACTGTGGTGGCTGGCAACGCAGAAATAAAATTGGCGTGCTATTTCACCGTGGTTTGAGAGGAGAAATATGAGTAATAAATGCAGACGTGCAGCCCACAACAAAGGGACACCCTGAACTCAGACTGTAGTGGCTGGCAACGCAAAAATAAAATTGGGTGCTATTTCACCGTGGTTTAAGAGGAGAAATATGAGTAATAAATGCAGACGTGCACCCCACAACAAAGGGACTCCCTGAACTCAGACTGTGGTGGCTGGCAACGCAGAAATAAAATAGGGTGCTATTTCACAGTGGCTTGAGATGACAAATATGAGTAATAAATGCAAACATGCACCCCACAACAAAGGGACACCCTAAACTCAGACTGTAGTGGCTGGCAACGCAGAAATAAAATTGAGTGCTATTTCACAGTGGCTTGAGAGAAGAAATATGTCTGATGCAGTATCTGTACCCCCAACCCAGGTGCCCCCCACTCCCTCCCGCAGCTATGCAGTTCAGAGCACTGGAGCTGTTTCCAAATCTCTAACTAATACTAACTAGAATTGTCTAATCTTGCTGTACCCTAAGCTAACTAATCTATTAAGGAGCCCTTTCAGTAGTAAAAACGCTGGCAAATAGTCTCTACTAGCTTTGAAAAAGCTGAGCAGAGAGACAGCTATCCGTTCAGTTCGCAGCTAATGGCGCAGATCCGGAAGTGCAGTGACATAGATAAAATGAGGTTATGTGATTTTAGCAGCCAATGAGATCCATACACACCCCACTGGTGACGTTCTTCATCCCCCCTCCCCCCTCCACTGTGCTCTGCACTGATCGGCTGGCCGCCAAAATTACAGGAAGCTCCAAAAATGGTGCGATTAGGATCCATGAAGATGATTATTGATCAGATTTTAAGAAAAATAATCTCATCATAGCCAAACCACGATTAACGTGATAATCTGACTGATTTCAACTCTTTCCGATTTCATCGCTCAACACTACACAAGACCTCTGAAGTTGTCTGGCACCAAGATATTAGCAGCCAATCCCTTAAGTCATTAAAGCTGAGGTGTATCTTCAAGGATTGAATTTGTTTTACTAGGACATACCACTAATGTTAAATTAGATTGGAATTTGGAGGTGTGTGTTAAATAGGCTCTCTCACAACAATGATTACCTTTCAAAATGTAGGGACAGGTAATTGAAGACTTTTTCTAAATATATTGGTCTTTTGATATTGCTCTGGTCAGGGGATTATCATTCAGATGGTGCTGATTTTACAGTATGTAGTGGCCGAGATGAAAAAGAATTGACATGTCAATTTTTTGGCCCAGGTGATACAGCAATAATAATAAAGTGCCCAAAGCAGAAATCTGCTTCGGCAGTCTGGGTCGTTTCCTTGTTGAAATGCAGTACCAAGAACCTGTCATGTGATCTCCCCTTAGCAAGATTAGATTTTTTAATTATTTAACTTTGAAAAGTACTTGTTTTCACCCCTGGGAGGTCAGTTAGGTTGTTTACTTACAGATTATGTGCAAAAAGGAAAGAGAAGCCGCTTCACCCTTGTTCCATTCAGAGGTCTTTTTTTCCGTCATTCAATTTTTTTACTGGGCGTAGTGTGTTCAGCGGGGTATGTGCAGGGACCCCGGAGAAACCCGTGGATTCAAACGGGCAATAAACTAAAAACCAAGGAAAAAGTTCTCCACTCCTTCATATAAAAATAGAATTTTTATTTCAAAAAGATTAAGGGGAAAAGTATAACGGGGGCTTTACGCCTTTTTTTTAGTGTATACTGCGCCCCCCGGCCCCCCCCCCCCGAAAATCCCCCTGTCGGACGCGGGATCGGTTTTGGGGCACACTTTCCCACTTTCAGCTGCCCCCGCATGAAGGGGCGGCAATGGGGCGTGTGGGCGGGGTTAGGCCCGGTGGGGCGGGACGCGGTGCGCTCGTATACTCCGAGGCATGTACGATCGCGAGTCAGCAAAGCGAGGCGCAGTGCAGCGCTCGGCAGCTCCAACAGTCAGACCTGGTTTATTTTGGTCTAAATGCTCCGCCGGCGGCGATGTGAAGCAGGATCGGAACATGAGAGGTAGCAGATAGAAGATCGCGACAGAAAAACTCGGGGGCGCGCTCCGTGCACAGCGTATGAATCCGAAAAAATCGCCTTTATAAAGGGGGAAAAACAGTGTCAGAAAAAGCGAACCTCAAAAAAAAACAAATGAAAAAAAAAATCACTTTTCCAAAAAAACTAGAACCCCAATATCAAAAATCGGGAATTGGAAATTGCCCGGGAAATACAGTAATTCAAATTCTGAAAGCTATTCTCATTGGTCGGCATAAACCGGCCAATCAGAATAGGAACGACGTGAAAAAATTAAAAACCCCAGGGAACAATTTACCAATCAAATCAACGGGGGGGACATTCAAAAAAACAGTAAAAATGCGAAAAGAGCGATTGGTTAAGCTAGCGGGGGGTTTGGGATCTCGCCAATCAGAATGGGGCGCAAAGACCCATATAGCCAGGAGAATTTTTAACCAATCAAATCCAAAGGCGGGGCATTTAAAAAACATAAAAAGGGAGAAAAAGCTGATTGGTTAATGCGGCGGGGGCTTTCATCCCAGCCAATCAAGCGCGAGTTTACTTTCCAAAGGGTCAATAGAAAAGGGTTTATATCACATCGGGACAACTTCTGAGTCTTATCTTTTTATTTTGGCCATTACATTTTTTTTTCAGATTGAAATTTGAAAACCCTAGGCGTCGCTCGCTCTCCCATTGGTCCAAAAAACGCGCCTCTTTTAACTTTGCCAATCACAGATCGCCGGAATTTCTTTTTCCCCAAAAAATCTAGAGAAAATACTCGCCTCTGATTGGCTAAACTGACGAGCCCCCGCTGCTCAACCAATAGCCGTTTTCTGCCTTTTTTTTTTCTGTATTTTGAACGTCCCGCCTTTTAATATGAATTTTGTCAATTTTCTCCCTAGGTTTTAATGGGCCACGTCCTCCTATTTTGATTGGGGTGGTTTATGGCCCCACCAATCAGAAGAGCTTAAACAAATTTAATTACTGTATTTCCCGCGATTCTCTCTATTGAATTCCCTATGAGCGCCGGTCTCGGCGACAAACGCGTTGTTCGGGATTTAACATTTATTTTAGAGAAAGGTTTCAGCTCTTTATCTGACGTTTACACTTTAAAAAAAAAATTTTTTTATAATACTTCATGCCGGGGAGGCCTGAGCGCTGGATTTCAGTGCGCCGACCTCCATAGACAAAAGGGGAGAATAGCCCCACCCCCCTGATTGGGGGGATACCCAAAGCCACCCGCTAGCTCACCCAAATCAGCTTTTTTCCGGTTTTTTTACGTATTTTGGGAACTGTCCCCCTTTGTTTTTTAAATTGGGTCTATATTTTTCCATGGTTAAAAGGGGGAAACCGGCGCTCCTATTCTGTTTGGGTAAAAAACTTCTCCATGGGTTTTTTAATGGGTGTTTGCCCGCCCCTTTTTCGGATTGGCTGTTTCCTCCCGACCAATGAAAAGCATTTAAAAAACAATTGAATTACTGAAATTTCCCGAAATTTCCCCTCTATTCCCAATTCCCTTTTGTAGCGCCGGTCCCCGGGCGACAAACGCGTTGTTAAGGTTTTTAAGTGCTTTATTTTTAAAAAAAGGTTTCAGACCCTTTTTTTGTAAAGGGTTTTAAAACACTTAATAAAAATATTTTTTTTAATTTATCCCAGGGCCGCACGCCGCAGCGCCGAGATTGCATTGCGCCCATCTCTCCATAGACTACAATGGGAAAGTAGCTCCCCGCTCTGTTTTGGCTGGATGGGGTAAGCCCCCGCTTGCTAAAGCCAATCAGATTTTTTCCCTTCCATTTTTACGTATTTTAAACTGTCCCCCCCCTTGGTTTTTTGTTTGGGAAAAAAAACTTCTCCATAGGATAAAAGGGGTCTTTGGTCGCTCCTATTTTTGTTGGGTCAATAGTTCTCCAAAAGGTTTTTAACTGGACCCTTTGTTTCCTATTCTGTTTGGCTTTTTTTATCCGCCCAAAATGAAAATTTAGCTTAAAAAAAATTTTTAAATTTAAACGGGTTTTTCCCCGGGAAATTCCTAAAACCCCAAATTTCCCCTTATTTGCGCCTCTCGGGCAAAAAACGCTTGTTGGGAATTTTATTAATTTTTTTTATAAAAGGGTTTCGCTTTTTTCAGAGAATTTTTTAACATAAAAAAATTTGTTTTTTTTTATTCAAACTCCAGGGCCCCCGGGCGCTGAGAGCCGAGATTTACGGGGGCCCGATCTCCCCATAGACAACAATGGGAAAGTAGCCGCGCTCGTTTTGGCTGGGATAGTCAAGCCCCCCGCTACTCAACCAATCGGGCTCTTTTCCCTTTTTTTTTTAACTGTATTTTTGAACTGTCCCCCCTTTTAAATTTTTGTTTGGGTCAAATATTCTCCATTTTTTTTAAAAATGGGTCCCGGGTCGCTCCTATTCTGATTGGCCGAGCTAGCCAAGCCCCCCGGGTTACTCACCCAATACTCTTTTCTGCTTTTTTTAAACTGTTTTTTGAACGTCCCCCTTTAAATTTTCGGGATTGGTCAATAGTTTTCCAATTTTTAATGGTTCACTGTCGCTCCTTTTCTGTTTGGGCCCGGGTTTTTATCCCACCAATGAGAAAGCTTTCAAAATTTTTAAATTTAACTTTTTTTCCCGCAATTCCAAAATCCTAATTTTTTTGAATTAGGATATTTTGAAAAGTGATTTTTTTTTTTTATTATTTTTTTTTTTTGAGGGAGGCTCTTTTTTTTGAGAATGTTTAAAAGCCTTTATAAAGGGGATTTTTTTATTCTACTCCCCACCCACATGTGGAATATTTTTTTTGCTGTTTTTTCCCGCCCGTCCCCACATTTGGAAAAAAGAATTTTCGCGAAATCCCGCACGGGGCCTAAGTTTCCCCCTGCGCCCATGTCCCCCGCAAATGTCCCCCCACTGGCGAGGCGAAGGGGGTTTTTTCCCCCCCATGTCGGGTTTCACCTCCTTTGGACGGGGGAATCTTTGGGGCAGCGCCCACTGCGCCTCAGTCCCCCGCACCCGCGCCTAACACACTGGGGGAGGCCGGCGGACTTTTCCCCCGCTGGATGACCGCCTAAAACCCCCCGGCGGCGAATCTCAGGCGCAGCCCCGCACTGGGGCCTAATCCCGCACTGCGCCTAACACAAAGGGGGAGGCCAAACCCGGGCCCTTTTCAAAGGATGTATGGAAACCCCCCCCCGGCCCCCCACAAAAAAATCCCGGGGCAATTTTTGCCGGAAAACTAGCGGAAAAACGTGCCCCGACCCGGCAGCTTTTTACAAAGTCGCCCTTTAAAAAACCCAAAAAACACAACCCCCAAAAAACGCTAGCGATTTTTACGTGCTATTATGGGGTTTTTTTTAACCCTTTTTTTGAAATAAAATTACTATTTTTTAAAATGAAGGGGGTGGAGAACCTTTTTCCTTTGGATTTTCTACTTACAGATTTATCTTGATCTTTTTGTCTCCCGTAGCCTTTGTATTTTACATTTTTTAAATCTTGCTGTCCCTGTCCCTCAACAGGGACAACTAGGGAAAAGCAGTGCTGAAATTTTAAAATTTCTGCTAAAAGAACCACTTACAGCTTAACTAGGAAGTGTGAGGCTGCAGCTTTCCGGGGTTTCTCTTTAAATTGCATGTTGATGAAACCCCCTTAGCAGAACATTGGCTCGTCTTCTTATAGTGCATCCTGATGACATTTTTCCTCAGGTAAGCTTCGCATATGCTCAGCCAATCCCATGATGTAAAATAAAAAGTGATTGATTAAACCAGACAATTTTTTTCTCAGTGCTCCCTGTTTTAGGTAATGGACTGGGGTCAGCATGGGCACACTGACTGATCTGTGGCTACATAACCCTATACACAGTAAGATGAGACACATTGTGTTTTTGCACAACTTTCTATCATTTCTTATATTAACTTTTTCAGCAATTTGTGCTACAACAGCTCTTTTGGCACTCCTGACCCTGTTGTCGGGCCCACCTATGGTGGCCACTGTATACTGGAAACACCCCACAAGACTTGCCAATTTGAAGATGCTCTAAACCAGTCATCTAGCCATCACAATTGCCCGGGTTAAACAGTTCCTCACGCTTGTCCACATTTCCATGTCCAAACTTTCCCTTAAAGAACTGATTTTTTAAAAATGGGCAGGGGGGTTTTAAAAAGTATTGTCACAAATTTCCTTTAAATTAAAATCTTTCTATCTCCCTGTCGGTCGGGGTTTTTTCTTTCTACAAATTTTTCTTCATCTATTTTCTATCTATCTACCCTTAAAATTTTTATATACAAAACCACAAAACCCATTTTTCCCCCGAAAACCAACCCCCAAAAAAATTTTTCCCCTCCCTTTCAATTTTTTCCAATAATTTTTTAATTTTAAAATTTTAGGGGGAATTTGGGGCAACGAATTGTTTAAACCCCGAAGGGGGAATTCCCCTTTTGAATTTCAGGAAAATCGGTTCCAAACAATTTGAAGTTTTGGGACCCCCCTTTGTTTTTGAACCCCAAAAAGGGTGCTTTCTTTGATTTAAAGGGTGGAGCAGGGGGTTTTTAAACAAAAAATTTTCGGGGAAAGAAACCAACCCTTTTGCCCAAGGTGGCCGGGAGAGAAAAACCCATACGAAGGGGGGGGGAACTGTGATCCCCGCACAATAAGCCTGGGCGGAGTGGAGATTAAAACCCCAAAAGAATGTTAGGGGGTGCTTGGCTCCCCCTAAAAAATTCTTCCCCCTGAAAAAAATAAAAAAAATTTTTAAAAATTAACAGCGGTTTTTGGGGGGGTGCGGTTAGGATGTTCTCTTAAAGGTTTTTTTTGATTTTTTGGGAAAGGGAGGATCAAACACCCACGCAGGCTCAAAATAATTTAAAAAAAAAAAGGGGCTCACGCACATTAAAATACCCCAAGGGGGTCTAAAAGCGGGGGGCCCGTTTTTTCCCTTTAAAAAACACTTTTAAAAAAACAACAAATTAAAAATTCATTTTTGGCTCCCCAAATTTTTTTCCCGGAAAAATTTTTAAAATTTTGGGGTTTTTTAAAAGGTTTTTTTAAAAATGGGTAAAAAGAATCCGTTATTTTCAGAAAAATTTCATTTTTCCCCTGTGGGGGAAAATTAAAAGAAAAGGTTAATTTAAATTTTAATTTTGGTTGGGTTTTGGGTTTAAAAAAGGTTTTTGTAAAGGGGGTAAAAATAGTTTTTTGGGGGGAAATTTTTGGGGAAATTTAATGGGGTTTTTTAAGGGGTTTTTTTAGGGGTGGGGGATAAGGGGGGGGAAAGGGTTAATTTTAAACCAAAATATTAAAAAAATTTTTATTGTGGGGTAATTAAAAGGCAAAGGGTTTTAAATTTTTATTTTTGGGGGTGGGGGGAAAAATTTTAAAGGCTTAAATAAAAGGGCTTTAGTTTGGGGGGGTTTTGGGGAAAATTTAATAAGGGTTTTTTTTAAAAAGGGTTTTTTTTTTTAGGGGGGGATTGGGGGAAAGAATTTTAAAAAAATTTTTTATTAAATTTTTTTGTTAATTTAAAAGAAGGAAAATTAAAATTTTTTATTTTGGGGTGTGGGGGGGTTAAAAAACCAGTTTGGGGTTAAAAAGAAATTTTGAGTTTGGGGGGGGGTTAATTTTTTGGCGGAATTTTAATAAAGGGGTTTTTTGGGGGGTTTGTTTTTTAAGGGGTTGTTATAAAAAAGTTTATTTTAAGAAAATATTTTTTAATTTTTTTTTGGGGGTTAATTTTTTAAAGGGGGGGGGTTAAATTAAATTTATTTTTGTTGGGGGGGGGTAAAAAAAGGGGAAAAATTGGGGGGTTAAAGGTAAAGAAGGGGGAAATTTTTTTGGGGGGGGTAAAATTCTTTTTTTTTGGAATTTAATTTTAGGGTGTTAATTAAGGGGGTTTTTTAAAGGTGGGTTTATTAAAGAAATTTATTTGGGGGGGAAAAATATAAATTTGTTTGGGGGTTGGGTTAAAAAGGAAAGGGTTTAAATTAAATTTTTATCTTTTGGGTTGGGGAAGAAAATGGGGGTTTTAAAAAGGATTTTTTTTAACAAGTAAAAAGCTAGAAAATTTTGTTTGTAAATTTTTGGGAAAATGGGGGTTTAATTTAAGGGTTGTTTTTAGTGGGGTTTGGATTCAGAAAAGTTTTTTTAAAAACCCCAAAACTTATTATTAAATTTTTTAAATTTTTTGGGGGAAAATTTTTACAAGCAAAGGGTTAAAAAATTTTATCCGGTTGGAGATTAAAAAAAACCCCTTTTTGTCCGTAAACTGGGGTAGTTAGTGGTTTAAAAAAATTTTCGAATTTTACATCCAGGGGTTAATTTAAAAAAATTTTGTTTTTAAGGGGTGGAAAAATTAAAAGGGGTTTTGGGTAGGGGGCCCTTTAAAATTTTTTTTATTTTAATTAAAGAAAGGTTTTTTAAATTTTATTTTGGGTTGGGGGGGTAGGGTAAAAAAAAAAGGTTGAAAGGGGGGTAAAAGTTGGTAGTTTTGGGTTTTAAATTTTTGGGGAATTTTTTAATAAAGGGTTATAATTTTTTTGATTTTGGGGGGTTTTAAAAGAAATTTTTAAAATTTTTTTGGAAGGAAGGAAATTTTTTTTAGGGGTTAATTAAGGAAAATTGTTAATTAATTTTTTAATTTTAAAAATTTTAAAGGTTTTTAAACGGGAAATAAATTTAATTTTTTTGGAATTTGTGGAGGAAATTTTTATAAGGGGAAAAAGGGTTTTAGGGGTTTTTTTTGGAGTAAATTTAAGGGGGGTATTTAATTTTAAAGATTTCTTCTTTAAAACAGGGTCCGGGTACTTTTTAAACAAAAAAGGAAATGTCAACAGGGGGGGGTGGGGGGGGGGCCCCCTCACCTGGAGGGGGCAGTGGCAAAAAACATTCCGGGGAAACGGGCCCGGGTTCGCAGCACAAAAAAGGGGATGTCGCAGCAGGGGTCACTGGGTGGGGCCAGAACTGCAGCTGTATCTAGGGGCCGTGTGTTGGGTTTTTCAGAAACCCAAGGGGTTTTCTTGTTTGGGTTTACAAAGGTTTAAATCATTTTTCCCCCCATGACACCCTGAAAAACCCCACCAAGAATAGGTGGGAAGGGCAGACAAAAACCCTTTAGTTGGAAAGGGCCCCCAAGGGGTTTTAAAGGGCCCCCACCTGTCCTCAACCCCCCTCTGTCCCATCCGGTTCCCTCAGCCAAGCCCTACTATGGGTCTGGGTCAGCGCCACTATATACGGGGAGGGAAAAATTTAGGAGGGAAAGCAGCAGCTCCCGGCAGCGAAAAAAGGGGCCCAAATTTTTCCCCCTTCTTCTTGCAGTGGGCGGCAAAGATAGATTTTGAGAGTGGGCATGGGAGGTCATTTGTGGGGGTGTCAGCCCCCTGCCCCACCAAGCCCGGGTGTGGGGGAAAGCAGTGACAAGGGAAAACACAAATAGATGATGATGTAGCCGTCCCCCCTTTTGGGAGCCGGGGGGGTAGGCAAGGGCTTCTAAACGTCGGGAAAAGGGGGCGTCAGCTTGCTCTTTCGGGGCAGCGGCGCGGGAAGCAAGGGGGTCATGTGGCCGTGATTCAGCCGGATAGCGCATTTGGAGGTGGGGGAGCCGGGCGGCCCCCCGGGGAAAAAAAAACCCGCTTGCAGGTCCAAGAAATTTGGGGCAAGGGGCTCACGGGGCAGGGGCGCAGTAGTCACTCATGGGAGATTGGTTTTTAAAACCCGTTTCTGGGCGGTGTGGCAGTTCTTTGCTAAGACCCCCGGGGGAAACCCAAATAGGGGGTATATTGGAACCTGTAAGCAGAAAGTAAACCCGTGGCCGGGGAAAGTAACTTTGGCCCCAGGGCCCCCGCAAAAAAACACATCAGCGCCCACCACCTGGGGCCTGGGAAAACGGGGGTCAGATGTGGTAGCCCAATCCTGCCGCCCCAGGCCCATTGGCACGAAAGCCATTGCGCCAGTAAGGCCCCAAACCCCCCCTTTTGCAAAAGGGTTAAGCTGTTTCTCTTTGACATCATCTGCCGGTCCAGATGCTCCTGCCCCCTTTACTTTTTGGGCCGGCAGTCGTTCAGCGAGGCAAATTGCAAAGGGGACAACAGTATGCGTCCAACCACCCTAAGGGGGGCGAAGTGACCGTACCCTTTTCCAAGTTGTTGGTGCTGCAGTCCCCCCCTTTCCAAAGGGACTCTGCCCCCTTTTCAAAGAAACTAATGGCTTGTGCCGACCGAGATGGAGAGTTCCAAGCTGTAATTTCTTTTCCCAAAAAAGGCTTACCGCACCTTCTTTAAATTTTTTAAAAAAAAGGGGGGCCCGTCATTGAGCTTGGGGTTTTTGTTCCAAGGTGCAGGGCCAGCACGACATCGGGGAGCTGTAATAGGTAAAAGGTCCAGTAAATTGCCCTTTTTAACGGCCCACTGGGTAAAATGTGCTTCCTGTCCAGGCACCCCAAAAACCCTTGGACAGGGGGGGACGCTGCTTTCTCCTCCACTTTGTAAAAAATGCGGCCTCCTCCCCGCCCAATGCCCCCCTCCTCCTCCCCCACCACCCCCACCACTCGCCTCCACAAGTACTGCTCCTTTCATCCAAAATGGTAGGGCACACCCGGTGTCACGCATTTCCTACCCCGGGCTTACCTCGGCGAACAAAGTCACACAGGGGGGGAAACTGTTTCCGGGCGTCATGCAGAAGAAATCAAATGTGTGGCGCCACTGCAAATGGGAAACCCAATGGTGCCCGGACAATGGGGGAACATGGTGTTCCGCCCGCACCGAGGAGGGATGGTCCCTGGGGCCTGCATGGGCACTTTTTCAAAACTGGTTTTTTAAAAGGTTTCCCGAAAATCTTCCACCGGGTTTCCGAAAATTCTGAAAAGGCCCGGAAAAAAGTGCATTCACTTCAACCTTCGTAACAAACCCGGAAAAACCCCCTCGAGTTTTGGAAACGGCAGAACGGCCTCCCCCCAAAAACACTTGATAAGCGATGTTTCCACCCCTTGGAATTCCCCCTCACATGTTGGACCCACCCGTAAGAAAATAGAAAGGCTTTTTAACGATTTTTTTATGAATTCCCGGAGAAAAGGAGTACTCCCCGTGTAAAATTTTATTTTCAGCCATGGGGAGTTTATGCTGACACCCGCCCTTTTTTTGAGGCCATTCAGGAGGCCACGTTTTTTTGTTTATTCCCCCAGGGCTACGGGATGAAAAACGTTATTCCACGGGTTTTTGTCCCGGAAAAAAGATCTGAAAATCTGTCTGGGCAAGGGGAAAATGGAGATGTGGGACACATTTTCGCGGCCCCATGATTTCCCCTGGGGACTGAAATGGGGAGGAGGAGGAGGAGGAGTTGGGGCAGAAGCATTGTTTTTGGTTTAAATGAGTGGATTTTCTACCCAGGTGACATGAAGGGAGGAGCAGGGGAAACTGGAGGAGGTGGATGGAGATGAGGAAAAACGAGGCAGACCCACAAGCACTTTTGGCAGTATACAGTGGAGGGTGGAGGAAGAGAGGGCCCTCGGAGTCCCTTTTTGCAGATGGCCCCCAGATGCTGATTTGCCTTTGGGTATTACCGGCCGAATAGTCACATCCGGCAGAAGGGGTGACTTCTGGGTTTTCCAAACCCCCCTTTTGGGGCCCTCGGCCCACCGGTTTTAAAAAAGGGGGGCCTTTTTTCCCCGCTATTTAAGGGGGGACAAAATCAAAAACATTTGGGGAAAACCTCCGTAGTTTTGTTGGCCCCTGCCTATTGCGGCATCTTCCCCCCCTCTTTACAGGTCTGCCGGGGGGTTTTTTCAGCGCTCATGTTTTTACTGCCCCGGCTGCTGGGAAAAAAGGGGGGGGGGGTCGGGCAGTACCAGGGTCCATCAGCAGCAACCCCAAGGGCTGGAGTCACTGATGAGCAGCTTCCTTACCCCCCTAGTGAGGAGGGCAGTTTCCCCGCAGCAGCACAGGGAGGGAAACCCGGAGCGACCCCTAACCAACAGGGGGTGGCCTACTTGGAAAGCACTCTGACCCCCAGGGTTTGAAGATCCCCTGGGCCCACTGGGGGAGCCCAAAATGGTGTGTGGGGCCCCAACCTTTCCGAGTTTTGCAGTGGAGAAAAACTGTCCGCCCGGGCCGTAGTTTGGCACAGACGGGTGTTCAGTGCGGGGGGGCCATCGTTACCCCCAAGGGGGAACCCGCTTGTCCCGGGGAAATTTTTGGAACGACTGACCTTTGTTTAAGAAAAAAAACAGGCGTGGATTGGTAGGATTTCCACCCACCAATGCCTTTTGGGGTCAACTACTCACCATGGGCGCCTACCCAAACGGGGAGAAAAGAGTCCCGGGGTTCCAAAAACCCCCCCCCAGCCCCTATTCTGATTTCCCCCCCCCCCTGAAAGCCACAACTGCTGACAGTTTTTTCCATCTCCACCAACCCTCTTTTCCGGGGACTGGTAAAATTTCCCTCCCCTCCAAAAAAATCTTCATTGTGCCCCGTCTGACCTCATGCTGCTTTCTGTGGCTGCTGCCGTGCCCCACACTCGTTTATTTTTGCCCCTCTGCCATCATGCTGCTGCTGGGCTGCAGCCGTGACCTAAACTGTGTCCCTTGTGCCAATTTTTTTTTTTTTTGGGCCCCCATGCTGTTTTTCCCCCTGCCGCCGGGCACCTCCACTTCTGTCCCTTGTTTCCACTCTGTAAACCTACTCCAGTTTTTCCAAACCTCCAGAATGTATTGTGCCCCTTTCCTTTACCCCATGGGTGCTTTCTGGTTTGGGTGCGCCGTGACCTCCCCATGTGTCATTGTCCCATCCTGGGGGCCTACTCCTGTTTTGCCACCTCCAAATGTCATTGTGCCACTGGGCCCGACCTCATGGGGCTGCTGTGGCTGCGGGGGGGGACCTACCCCCTGTGTCCTTGTGCCACTGTCTGACCTCATGCTGCTGCGGTGGCTGCGCCGTGACCTACACACTGTGTCATTGGCACTGTCTGACCTCATGCTGCTTTCTGTGGGCTGCTGCCGTACCTACACATTTGTCCCTTGTGCTCCTCTGTGGCCTATTCCTGTTTTTGCCCCCCCCCCCCCCTCCAGAAAATTTATTGTTTCCCCTATCTGACCTCATTGCTGCCGCCGTTTACCCTCCCCTCCCCTGTCATTGTCCAAATCTGTGGCATACTCCCTTTTTAAACCCCCTCCCCCCGGGGGGGGGGAAAGCATTGTTTCCAAGTCTGACCTCATCTGCTGCCCCATCCCTTTAAAATCTTTGTCAAATTTTGCCAATCAGTGGCCTACTAAGTTTTGCCACCTCCCAAAAAGTTATTGTCTTTTGTCCCGACCCACCCCTGTGGGTGGGCCCTGACCTAAAACACTGTGTCATTGGGCCACTGTCTGACCTCATGTGCTGCTTTTTGGTGGGTGCCCTGACCTACAACTGGTCATTGTCCCAATCTGTTGGCCTACTCCCGGTTTTTGCCCCCCTCCGAATGTTTTTTTGTGCCACTGCTACCTCATCTGGGTGCTGTGGCTGCTCCGGACCTACACGCTGTTTATTGTGACACTGTCTTTAAACCCCATGCTTTCTGCTGTGGCTGATGCCGTGACCTACAAAAACTCTGTCATTGTTTTCCACTGCCCGACCCCATGCTGCTGCTGTGGGCTGATGCCGTGGGCCTACACACTGTGTCATTGTGCCACTGTCTGACCTCTTTCTGCTGCTGGGCTGTGCCGTGACCTACACACTGGGCATTGTGCATGTCTTAAACCCCATGCTGGGTGCTGCTGGGGGCTGATGCCGTGGGCCCACACACTCTGTCATTGTGCCAACGTCCCACCTCTGCTGGGTTCCCGTTGGGCTGCCATGACCTCCACCCCTGTGTCAAATTTTCCCCCCTCTGTGGGCCCCACTCCTGTTTTTTTCCACCCCCCAGAATGTCCCTTGTGCATGTCTGCCTTTAAAGCCCGCTTTCTGTGGCTGCTGCCGAACTCCCCCACTTTTGCCCTTGTGCCCCTGTCTGTTCCTTATGCTGCCCCGCGTGGGCTTTCTGCTTTTTGAACCCACACAAATGTCATTGTGCCAGTGTTGACCTCATGTGCCGGGTGTAACCTACCACTGGGGTTTATTTTTGCCCCTCTGTGGTTTACTTCCCGTTTTTGCCACCCCCAGAAAATTTATTGGCCACTGTCTACCTCATGCCCTTCTTTTGGCGCCGCCTTTACCCCCACACCTGTCCCCTGATGTTGCCCCCTGAAACTTGTTTTTTTCCAGCTTCGCTGCCCTGACTTTATAGGTACATTTTTCCCCCTTTAGTTTTTTTTCAGTTGTGCCCCCTTTAATTTCCCCGGGAATTTTATAGGGGAAACGTTCTAAGAGTGGCGGCAGTCATCTGCGTGTCATTTCCCAAAAACAACATTGTTTTAAGACCAAACCCAAACTCCCTCTGCATATTTTAAACATGGAACAATGGTTTTACAGCAACCCCGCAGGCTCTTGCCCGCCCGAAAATAGCGTTTTTTAAGTATTCGTCCCAAATAATTTTGGAACGAAGTTATTTTTTGCCGAGAAATCCGGCGAAGTGAACGAACCGAATTTCGGGAAATTCGCCCATCTCTAGCTATAACATTTAAGCCCTACCCTGAAAATAAGCCCTAGCGGCAGTCAATGCTACAGGCCCCCCCCAATGCCACACATTATAGGAGATCGGTTATTTAGCTCCTTAACACCGCAGCAAGTTTTGACCTCCCTGACAGAGCCCCATTTTTGAAATCTGACATGTGTCATTTTATGTGAAAATAACTTTTTGACACTTTTACCTATCTATTTGATTCAGAGAATGTTTTCTCGCTACACGTTGTGCTTTAAGTTCCTAAGAAATTTTGGTCCAAACAATCCTTAGTTATTTGTGAAAAATATCAAAATAATGTGAAAAATTTTCAAAAATTTCTGCGTGTGACACAGTTATTCCACTCAAAATAGTTTATAACTAGCATCTACCATATGTCCTCTGTAAGCTGGCATCATTTTTAAATATATTTTTATTTTTTTTATAACATTAAGGGGCTTAAAAATTTATTAGTCATTTTTCATATTTTCAAAAAAATTTGCAACAAGATTTTTTTAGGGACCATTCCAGGTCTGACATGGCTTTGAGGGGCCTACATATTAGATACTCCCATAAATGGCTCCATATAAGAAACTATACCCCTTAAAGTATTTACAATATTATTTAGGAAGTTTGTTAACCATTTAGGTGTTTCACAGAAATTAAAGCAAAGTGGAGGTGAAATTTCAAAATGTCACTTTGTTTGCAGATTTTCAGTTTTTACCCATTATTCACAGGAACACGGTAGATGTGATCAGGGAAATGCAACTTAATATTGATTCCCCAGATTCTGCCATTTTCAGATGTATCCCATATGTGCCATAGTGGGCTATTTGGCTCAACCACAAGCCTCAGAGTAGGAAGAGCACCTACCGGAGTTTGGAGTCTCATTTTCAATACGATTTTATTTAGGCGCCATTTCAGGTTTGCAGACACTCCAAGGTGCTAAAACTTAACAAACACCTCTAAAAAAAGACCCCATATTGAAAACTACACCCCTGTGTAGGCTGTGAAAATGGAAAAAAATATTTTTTTCCAACAATCTGCAGTTTTAGCTGAAAATGTGTAATTTTTAGAAAGAATCCTGGATTAAAAAGCACCACATTCGACAAATCCCTATATTTGGGTGCAAACTGCTGTTTGGGCACAAGGCAGGGCGTACAAGAGAGGGAGCTCTATTTGACTTTTGGAATGCAGATTTTGGTGAGTGCCATGTCTCATTTGCAAAGCCGCCAAAGTACCAGAACAGGTGAAACCTTCCAGAAGTCGCCCCTCCTAAATCTCATCTAGGGGTGTACTCTGCATTTTGGACGCACAGGTGTTCCAAAGGTTTTTTTTAGCACTGGGCCATGAAAATGCGTTCGCTGTGCGGTATAAATGACATGATAACTTTACTATGCGGAACGGTACTATTACAATGATATACATTTTATAAAGTTTTTTGTTTTATTATTTTTATATAAAAGCATAAAAATATGTCTTCATAGTCTGACATCTATAACTATTTTATTTTTCTGTATACGTAGGTGATTATGGATTCTTGCAGGATGAGTTAAAGTTTTCATTGGTATCATTTTTGGAGGGACAATGATAAGGTTTCTGTGAGGCATTCTGAACAAAATACAGCAATCCTGGTAGTGTTTTTTATTTTTATTTTTAACAGAGGTCACCGTGTGGTATAAATGACATGCTAGCTTTACTCAGCAGGTCGATACGGTTAATAAATAACACTTTTATTAAAAAAAGAAAAAGAAAAAGTTTTTGCTTTGCCATAGTCTGAGAGCCATAACTTTTTTTATTTTTCTGTGTACAGAGATGCATAGGGGCTTATTTTCTGTGGGATGAGTTGACTTTTTATTGGTGTCATTGGTATCAAGTGTTTTTATTGTATAAAACAATATTTATGCATCGCTGTCTTCTGATAGCCATAACTCGACTAGTCAAGTCACATGAAAGATATATGAAAAAACAGAACATATGTTATATGCACCATAAGTCGCATGAAATAAGCATCATATGTAATTTAAAAAAAATACACAAAACGTGCAGTTGATTCTCCTTTACTTATTGATTGGACTGAGATGTACTTCAACTAGCACCATACTTTTAAGTAGTTGATTGATTTATAGATTAGGTCGTTACACAGGCGGCAATACCAAATATGTTTACTTTATTTATTTTTGATCTTTTTGGGGCAATCGCTGTTTGTAAAGGGGAAAAGGGCAATGTACGTGTTTTTATTTTATTTTTTGTGTCTTACTTTTTTTTTACTTTTTCACCTTTTTTCACTTTTTCCCATAGGGGATTTGTTTCAGTGATCCTCAGATCACTAATATAACACAGATCAGTAAACATGACAGACAGAAGGAGTTCCCTCCTTCTGTCTGTGCCTTAGCTGCGGCGATCATGATAGTTCATGACAGCTAAGGATTATTCATCCGCGGGTGATGTGGCATGAGGCAGGCGGTAATATACCGCTGGTTCCATGTCTCGATCATGCGGAGCTTGCTTGTGAGCCTGCATGATGTGCAGGACGTATTGGCACATCCTATGTCAGGAAGGGGTTAAACAAAATATAGGCCTTACCTTGTGTGGGAGGTACCTGCTGCCTGGAGAACATGGAGGGGAGAGCAATGCAGCCGCTTCTGACACCAAGGACCATTATGCACAGGTGAGCTGGGAGAGGCCCGCACCCACCACATCCATTGTTTCTGCAGTACAGGTATTCAAAGTTGAGCTGGGAGAGGCCCACACCCGCCGCATCCATTGTCTCTACAGCATCGGTATTGTGAGGGTAATATTTATATTTTGTATATACTCTTTGTATGCTTTTCATCAACGTTTGAAACACTCAGGTTTTTGGAATGTTAATAGACATGGCTCCCCTACCTCCTCCAATAATTGGAAACACACGTCCTGGAGGTATAGACATTTAAAGGAATAAAGTTTCTTTGTTTCAGTGAGTAAGGAGGTGGCCATATGGAAATTAACATTAAACCATTGTATAAGAGACTAGCTATGTTTTAAATTGACTGTATATGCAATGTTATATGCTGTGTGTGTCTCCAATGCTTGCATTGAATAAATCCTGGATATTTTTACCTTCAACTGATTTTTAATTTGAAAGCCTGATCAACATCTGAAAAGCTTTATTAATCTACAACAAAATGGCGCTTACACGTGGGGCAGACAACAGATTTGGTTATCCGGACAAAGCAATTGGTGATCAATGCTTGAAGAGTGGAATAAGCAGCTGCACATCAAATCAAAAAGGTAAGCAAATATATCTTATATCTGCTTACTATATATATTCTGTCTCTTCAAGTATTGCTCCCCTCTCCGGGTCTTTAAGTCTCTATTGACGTCTGATCCAAGAACTTTTGATAAAAAAAATATATGAGAAGCTTTGTTAGTGGTTGGTTCTATATTCATGTATATATGTATATGTTTTTGCTGGGTACCCTTTGTGTGTGTATGGGCTGCGTGTGTTAGCTTTGCTTTCTGTGAAAGGTCTCATGCCTGCAAGAGGGGGTTGAGGCAGTGTCCTTAGCTGGCTTTAGAACAAAGGGAATTCCTGAGGGAGGGGGAGTGAATCCCTACATGAATGAACGAATAGAGCTGAATAGGCTATTGAGAATTGGATTTCAGTGAGTGTGTCCTGCTTGTTATGATAGCATATAGTGGTTATTGCAGAAAATAGTGAAAGTTTAGAGAAATTATTTCAGTCCATTTGTTAAGCCAGACAGACAAGATTATTGAATTTTGCCTTAGGGAGGACAACCAGTTTGTTTAATAGTTAGGGACGTGAATGAGTGGTTTATATTTTTTAATCTAGCCATCTCAGAGGTACGATGCTAAGTAATTTGTGTATTAGTTTAGGAACTTGAATGAGTGGTTTAGATTTTGAATCTAACCACATCAGAGGTTTTTATGCTAACTAATTGGGTGTGACGACACTGTAGAATTTGAAACAAGTAATGGGTAACTCGTTGGGCAGTGAAAAAAATTATCTCTAAAAGGAAAGACTGCAATAGAAATTGTAGAGGAAAGAGCAGGAAGTTAGAAACAATTGGAAAATTGTAATGGTGAAAGTTGGACATTTGAAAATAGAAAAAATGATGGGAAGTCTTCATATAAGTGTGAGGTTTTAGTTGTCACCTGTATATAATGGGTTTAATGAAGGTATGATGCCATGTGAGGTGAGAATGCAGTGAAAAGGGTTATTTCCCTCCATTTCTGTGACTTCTGTGACCTATAGTGCCACAACAGCAGCTCTGATTTCAGAAGGGAGAGGGAAGGTTCCAGCTACAGATGCTGAGAGACCATTGTGTGTTTTTCATTGATTACTGCACTTATCTGTGTTAAACATTGATGATTTTTTTTTTAGTTGGTTTGTGTGTAATTGAAATGTTTTGTCTTTACAGGTAAAGTTCTGCAGATGATGTTTGGTATAAACAAGATATATTCTATATACATGTATGCTTTTGTTGTAAATATAGAATATAAGTTATATCTGGCGTATAAGTTATAAAGGATATCCTCTTAAATTTGGTTTAACTAGAAATAAGTCCACGTGGCAAATTAAAGAGCTCATTTAATATAAGCAAATAAACTGGGGATTGTGCACAAAAGTTGTCAAAATTTTGAAATATTTCTATGTTTTACCACTTTTATATTACCAGGAATGTTACTTACTGTTTTTTTCCCAAAAGTTTCTTTTAGGTGGAGAAGAGCAAAATTAATTGACCTTGTGTTCTCTTGTAAGAATGAAGAGATGAATTTTTACTACCGTATATACTCGAGTATAAGCCAAGTTTTTCAGCCGACGGGGACGCTTAAGCTATATGCGGCTTCTCAGGGAGCGCATATAAATGAAGGCCGAGTGAGCGCACAGTGTCCGGACGCTGCAGTGGTCCGGGCACTGTCCGCGATCCCTTCACCTATATGCGACTCCTCCGGAGCGGAAAATAGGTGAAGGGATACCACTGCGGGGCACAGAGCGAGCGCTCCGTGCTCCGCATGGCCTCCGGGCGGCCGCGACTCGCGGCTGTCCGGAGCTCCCGGCACAGGCAGCGTGCATGTCATTACGTTGCATGTGCGGCCTGATGACGTCACCCGCCTGTGCCGGGTAGACAGGACAGCGCGCGGGAGGCCGGAGCAGCGAGGAGGAGGAGTGACGAGGGAGACGGAGTAGCGGGGAGCCAGGTAAGTGTTTTTTTTTTTTTTTAAACTTCCTCTACCTGCCTACAGCTGCCTATACCTGCCTCAGTGCCTATTACCTGCCTACAGCCGGCCCTATACCTGCCTATACCTGCCCTACAGCTGCCTATACCTGCCCTACAGCTGCCTATACCTGCCTACAGCCGGCCCTATACCGGCCTACAGCTGCCTACAGCTGCCTATACCTGCCTACAGCCGACCCTATACCTGCCTACAGCAGCCTACAGCTGCCTAAACCTGCCAACAGCCGACCCAAAACCTGCCAACAGCCGGCCCTATACCTGACTACAGCTGCCTATACCTGCCTACAGCTGTCCCTATACCTGCCTACAGCTGCCTATACCTGCCCTATAAACCCGCCTACAGCCGGGCCCTATACCTTTCCTTATACCTGCCTACAGCCGGCCCTATACCTGCCTACAGCCGGCCTTTTACCTGCCTTTTACCCTGCTACAGCCTGCCCTATACCCTGCCTGCAGCCTGCCCTATACCTGCCTACAGACTGCCCTATACCTGCCTACAGCCTGCCCTATACCTGCTAGGGGGCCATATACCTGCCTATAATCTGCTTATGGGGGACATATAACTGCCTATTACATGCCTATGGGGGGCCCTATACGTGCCTTTT